>OVAO01001083.1:339-16540 GCA_900406285.1 Biscutella auriculata
AAATTTTCAAATTTTTTTTTTTTTTTTTTTTTGCTATGTGGGTGCTAATTTTTTAATTGTGGTTTTTTATGTAGGCGCAAAAGGTGGAAAGGAAAGTGAGTGAGCTGGGAACAATCAAGAAGAGAATGGAGTGTCTTGACTTTGATTAAACCAAATTTTCATGTTGTCGATAAGTGAGTCATCTCCATGTTTTTATGTTCAAGGTTTTATGTTAAAGATTTTGTGTTCATAGATTGTTATCAATATTTTCTTAATGGTATTTTTAAGTCCGGTGTTTTATGTTCATAACTTTCATATCATCTATTTTTGAATTTGTATCCCTTGTATTTAATTACTTTTAGACCAACTGTTTTTTATAGCCAGAGTTTGTGTCCAGTTTCTTTGTTCATGCTCTTCATTTTTTCTAGCAATGTCTCAATGTTTGTTTTTATGTTTGATATTTCATGTTCGTTTCTCACATTTTCATGCTCATATTTTTCTTCCAATTATTGTTTTCACTCCTTCATATGAAATGTTTAGAGTTCATTTATTTGTTCACATAGCCATTTGTTGTGTTCATGTTTTATAGTCATGTTTTCATGTTCATGATTTTGTGTTCTGCATCTTAAAATCAGTTCTCATTGTTTTTTTTTTATGTTTGATATTTCATGTTCGTTTCTCACATTTTCATGCTTATATTTTTGTTCCAATTATTGTTTTTACTCCTTCATATGAAATGTTTAGAGTTCATTTATTTGTCATCATGTTCATATAGCCATTTGTTGTGTTAATGTTTTATAGTCATGTTTTATAGTCATGTTTTCATGTTCATGATTTTGTGTTCTGCATCTTAAAATCAGTTACTGATTTTGCACTCATAATACTAGAACCCTTCATTAAGTATGTACATGGTTTTATGTTCAGTAGTAGTGTTTATGCTTTCACGATTTCTATATTGAGTTATCATGTTCACGTTTTCTTTGTTGGGTTTTCATGTTCACGATTTAGGTACTCATACTATTGCGAAGGAAAAACATAGTTTCAGCGAACACAAACGAATTACCACAAAATCAAAATAATAGAACCCATTCAACAAAATCAAATTCAACCGAACCAATTTAACAAAGTCAATTAGAATATAATATTCTTTTGAGCTCGTGTGTTTGTGTTTACAAGTTTAATTTTGTGGTTGTGTGTTTTTGTTCACAAAATATTTCAGGTTTTTGTTGTTTTGTGGTCATCTTTTGTGTTTAAAAGTTTAATTTTGNTAGTGTTTATGCTTTCACGATTTCTATATTGAATTATCATGTTCACGTTTTCTTTGTTGGGTTTTCATGTTCACGATTTAGGTACTTATACTATTGCGAAGGAAAAACATAGTTCCAGCGAACACAAACGAATTACCACAAAATCAAAATAATAGAACCCATTCAACAAAATCAAATTCAACAGAACCAATTTAACAAAGTCAATTAGAATATAATATTCTTTTGAGCTCGTGTGTTTGTGTTTACAAGTTTCATTTTGTGGTTGTGTGTTTTTGTTCACAAAATATTTCAGGTTTTTGTTGTTTTGTGGTCATCTTTTGTGTTTAAAAGTTTAATTTTTTGGTCGCGTGTTTGGGTTCACAAAATTTCTAAGCACAAATCTAAGCAGCGGACTCATGAACATAAATATTCTGAGAACATTATGAGAATCTAAGCAGAAAATGGATTTANTTGGTCGCGTGTTTGGGTTCACAAAATTTCTAAGCACAAATCTAAGCAGCGGACTCATGAACATAAATATTCTGAGAACATTCTGAGAATCTAAGCAGAAAATGGATTTAAAATCATGAACACAAATCAAAATCAAATTCAACATGTTATGAAACCACAAAATCCTGAACACAAATCAAATTCAACATGTTATGAAACCAAAATCAAACTCAACATGTTATGAAACTAAAAATCAAATTCAGCCAAACTAAAATCAAATAATTTGTGGCTGCTTGTTTGTGTAAACCACGTTATGAAATTTTAAAGTATTAGTAAAAAATTACCATAAATTTTTCAAAATAATTTTAAATGGTAGGAAAATAATAGATCTTCAATTTCTCTAACTATAATTAATTTTAATTCTCAATAANACCAAACTAAAATCAAATAATTTGTGGCTGCTTGTTTGTGTAAACCACGTTATGAAATTTTGAAGTATTAATAAAAAATTACCATAAATTTTTCAAAATAATTTTAAATTGTAGGAAAATAATAGATCTTCAATTTCTCTAACTATAATTAATTTTAATTCTCAATAAATTAAAATACAACATTCAATATTCTATCAAAATCTCATTTAATTTCAACAATCACCACTCTCTTTCTCATAAAGGCATTTTCAAAAATTTTAAAAAATACACCAATATGAATCAACATTACGAGTTAGGGAAGGTATTTCTGATTGTTATTACCAGTTTCGATATTCTGTTCTTATAAGAATGCTAAACAACACAATCAACATTAAAGCATCACAAATCCAAAAATACTAAACCAACCTAACGACTAATAAAGATCTGAAATTGATGAAAATGTTTTTTCAATGAATCATATGCACAGACAAACTCACAAATCCCAGTAGGGAACTGAAGAATGAGAGTCAATAGTGTTCTTTCATTATCTCTGCTGCAAGAATAACAAGCTCCACCATCTCAAATCCTGCAGCAGAGACAGAATCGGTCTTCTCACAGCTCGATTCACCGTCAGAAACTGACTCCATGTCTGATTCAGCCGACCAGCTAATGGGTATGGAGATACCAAGGGCAGTCTTCAAATGGGTCGCCTCCACAAGGATGTTGGTAATCGCTACTTCACATTTTCTCCTTTTTGTTTCGCTATCATTTGACTCCTTTACCTGTAAAATAGGAACAGTTAAAAAACATTTTAAAATGTATCCAATCAGCTAACTGTTTAAAACTGTTTCTGAACCTAAAGCCAAAAAATTCATGTTTGGTTTGATTCAAAATTTTGGTTCGGCTGGAAGTCTCAGGGATAGAAATTACTTTCAAGAGTGCTAGGCGTAGCCTGCGGATGGAAGTGGTCAAGTGTCCCATGCTTTCCAGGCTCTCTTTTAAAGCTGCATATTCAACTTTCATTCTGCCAAAAACAATAGCAATTGATCACGGATGCTTCACAGTAAGAGGAGGACCACAAAAAAAGTGAAAGCTTTGCCACTAACAAACCTGGCATAATCAATGTTACCAGCGTAATCTACTTCAGTGTTCAAGTGACCTTCACCTTCCCTTGAATTTGTTTCAATCCAACGATTTATGTAAGACTTCTTCCACAGATTCTTTAATCTTCCCTCTTTTTCACTGCCGACCGGTACTCTGCCACTGTTTTCTGCGTCTCTTGCACCACTCATTTTACTGACAAGTATGAAACTTAGAACTTTAGTGTGACACAATAAGGTTTTCTAGCTCTATTATCATCCCTGAGAAATGTTACAAGAATCTGGAATAGAAGATAGAGGCAAATGGATTCAAATTTGACCTACATCGTTTGCAGTGCAATACTTAACCTTCTAAAGCATCAAGATTTCAGGTTGTATACATTTGGGCAACTATGTACTAAATTGCATATATTCCTATATAGCATCAAGATCCCTTTATTTTGCAAATTTTGGCAAGTAGTTGAAACACTCTATAGACAAGACAGGATGATAAAGAGTGTAGCACACATATTGAAAATGGTATCATTAGCAAAACAACTTCATGCAAGGAAAACTAAAATTTCAGATGGGAAAGATTTACCAGTAAAGATGGTATCTTACTCTTTAAGTGACTGATACTCCTGTCGTAGTCGTGCTAACTCGAGAAGGGTTCTCACTTTTTCGTTGGTAACCTAAAATATTATTTAAGATGATTAAGAACAGGTAGTAGGAATTAAACAGATTGATTATATTTATATCAATAGCTTGAAACAACTTAATGTAGGATTAACAAACCTGCAAGACATTGCGTTGAAGCTCTTCTACTTTCTTCTGTAGAGCTGCATTAACATTTTCTTCATGTAAATGCCTCTCCTCCTGCTGTGATAAAAGCAAAAGAGCTCCAACCTAAAAATACATTCAAAAAGATGAGAGAAAACACATCAGTACAGCAGAGAGCATTGATACGGCATTCTCCGAGTGACAACATAGGAACAAAAGAGACTCGAGCTTTTTTTTCTTCCATTAAGAAACAGTCACGATAAATAAGATACAATGTCGTCATGGATTCTCTCTAGTAGTGTCTTGTCGTTCATGGATAAGGGAAAAATAATTTCTCGTTTTTATCACTAAGTGAGAATAACCTTCTCTCGCAATGCTTGTGCAAAGACTCCAGATGAATCAACTCTACTTTCAGCAGCGATTTTGGCTAAAGTAGGTTCCTCTTTCAGTGCTTGTGCAAGGGCTCCAGATGAATCAGCTATACATTCAGCGGCGATTTTAGCTAAACTGGATTCCTCAAGCTGCATTCAGAAGAGATAAAACTCTTACAAAAGTATCCTGTAAATTGAGCAGTATCCAAAGCTCAAATAACAGATCTACCAAATTCACAATATACAAGATCAAGTATGCTTTTAGATGTCAGCGAAAAAGGCAAAAGTAAGTGCCAACTAAGGTTCAGGAATCATGTTTGAGCTAACCAAACAGATAATGAGGAAATCCAAGATTCTGCATTCCTAACAAATAAAAAACAAATGTTGTACAATGCAGACCAAGATTTGAAGCAAAATCATACAACACGGACCTTAGATATTTGGCCAGATTCAACAACTGTGGTTATATGCACATCCCGACATTCAGATTCATCTGGCTTCAAATCATGTTGTAGTTGCACTATATTCTGTATTTCTGATGAATGAATTTTATGTTTTTCTTCAAGATCTTTGGAAATTGATTTAATGTATTGTCCTTCCTCATTAAGTAAATTAATGATGTAGGCCTTCAGTTGAGAATGTTGACGAAGCATATCTGTAATCCCATTAACAATCAGCCCATCTGCAACAATCTGTATGCAAGTTAGTAGCGAAACCTCAAAAGGGTAAGAGGAACAATACTAGACTTAAGGAATTATAATGCATTATGTACTCACATTCTTCTTCTCTAATGCGTGTACCCTCTTCTTCAAATGATTCTCAATTTCTAAGCCCTGGAGTAACAAATATCAGCCGTTAGTGAATGTTGCATCTAGTTTCGTTACACTTGAAGTTGAACAGGTGAGTAAAGTAGAGATCTATACCACTCGTAATTTACTCTGAAGATTATCCACAGTGTTCTTAACCTTCCCCAACTCTCCTTCCAGTGCAGCCTGTCTGAAAAGAGTTGTTAAAATAGCAAGATAGAAACAACAAATCACCCGTGATAATCTGACCCAATGCTTCGTCCCATAACCACGTTAGTACTAAGCATACACAAATAAGCACAGTAGAATATACTATAAGGCATCTACACTATGCATTATGCGAACGAAACTCAATATATTACCAAGGTCGTATTTTCATCCAAGAATGAAAAGTCTCTTCTGGTTTACAAATTTACCAGAACCTATGATGAATAAAATCCATAAAAATTTGATAAAATACAAACATTATTCTTAAGCTAGACAAACTAGACTCCTGCAACTTCGATAACTTGTATATCCCTGTAAGTACGATTTTTCAATCTGATAACATAGTTTTGACATTTTCTATCTGTAATTTATGGCAATCATAAAACTAAATTTAAGAATCAGTATCCAGTGTTTTCTTACAGAAAAATAATTCTGCTGAAATCCATACGTACTATTCAATAAACAAAAAAATCTTCAATCGGAAACAAGCTAACGTTACGAAAAAATAGTGAATCAACACAGACGAAAGAAGTAATTTAACTTTTGAGACAGTATCTAAATAAAAGAACTGGAGATAAGTTCAGAAACTTACCACATATTGTGATGTTGAAGGATCATTGTAAGTCCATGATTCCGTAGGATCATCCAATAAACTCTTACACTTATCATGCAAACTCGTTTCAAGGGACTCGCTAAACGAAGCTTTACGGATATCATAGAACTTCTCAATCACCTGAACAGAGAGAGGGAGAGAGATAAGGAGCGAGAATAGAAATTTCAAGTGAAACATGACAAAGTTTAGCCACTGACAACCATAAAGATAAGAAAACGTGATACTCTTAGAGGGGTAAAATATAAAGATCGGAAGTTGTGGACTTTAACAGGAAACTGGAGAAGAAAACGTGATAGACTATTAGGGGTGAATTATGTTAAGACAAGGAAAAGTTACCTCTGCATATGTTCTAGTCTGTCGTTCAAGTTGAGCCAAATCAGCTTGCAATGTGTCATTTAGTCTCTTTTGTACAAGACAATCTGAGCTGAGTTCTTCCAACCTGCCTTTCCATCAATGGCAAACCAAGAAATATATAAGTAGCACATGGCAAGGACTATGCAGAATGCACTGCATAGATGATAACAATTAATATTTGTTTAATTATTGAAGGCAGAAATTTTTCATGGAACATGCCTTCTAAGAGAGATTTAGATAAGTAGATGCAGCTACACGATCAATTTTTTTCTACATAGAAGGAAATAGTGAACTAAAACAGTGTGAAAAGGTTACCATTACCGTATCTCAATTTCACCAAGTTTCTGAGACATCATTTCAGCGTTCTCTTTAGCTTTCTCAGCCTGGTCAAAGTCAGGAGCACATGAAAAACTATTTAAAAAAGAATACACTTTTAAAATAAAATTTGCTTCTTCCAATTAGACTGAGAAGGAATTCTCTCATACCTCCATTACTGATTTGTCTCTTTCAGAAAAAGCAGCTGCCACAGACCCCTGGAAAAACCTTAGCTGCTTCTCTGCTTCCAAGTTCTGAAAGCGAAATAATACATTGGAATATTTACATGTAAAGAAGATATGTTCTACAAAATAAAGCTGATTAAAAATTAGAATGAAATAAAATAGACCTTTTCTACTTCTCCAGCATGTAAATTTGCTAACTGAGCCTGAAGAGACAGCTTGTAAGCATTTACTCTGGAACATTTAAAGCATTTTATTTAAGAAACTTTAAAGATTGCTCACTTTCACACGGTAAGCTTCTGCAAGCTCCTCTTGAAGATTGTGTTTTTCCCTTGTGCAAATAGCCAATTTCAGTTTTAAGCTCTCAATCTCCTGCTCCAAGTTAGCTGTCCTAATAGAGTATTACCCAATATCACTTAAGATTTTTTGCAACAAGGTACTGCTGAATAACTAACTTAATTCTAATCAGGAACTGTGATAGAAAATAAGATACCTCTGGAAATGCATCCGAGTAGCCACACCAAGAATGCTAGGTCCACCTTGTTGCATGCATAACTGTTCAATATCTTTCTGTAGTTCATTACGCTCTAATAACCAAAAACTAGTGGTCAAACTCAACATATATCAAGATGCAGTGTAAACATAGAGTCCCAAAGACCTTGATAGCCAATATCTTCAAACAAGCCTAACGCAAAGATAGTAGACCTCTAGCAAATGACTTACAACACACATAGCCTTTAGAGAAAGAGAAAAAATTCTGCAAATATAACAAGCGATGCCCTCAAACCGCTTCTTAATAAATTACCCTTGGCTAAAAAATTAGTTTATGTCAAGATTATAACAATGATATAACAAGTGATGCCCTCAAACCCCTTCTTAATAAATTACCCTTGGCTAAAAAATTCGTTCATTTTAAAATTATAAGAAGAAACACAAATAACTAGCTAAAAGAAAACACATTTTGATTATGAGAAGGCAGAGAAAAGGAAAGAAATAGAAGAGAAGTAGATTAGCTAGGTGATACGGAGAAGCAGATATATGTTTTTCTATTAAGTAGATTGGACAAGATGACATACTAATGCAGCAGAATTTAATTAAAGAATGCTCGAGAGAAGCAAATGTAAAACTAGAAACTTTCGCTACATTAAGCACAGTTCTTGGTTCCTATTAGAAGATTCAAAGAACCAATTACTTAAAGAGTCACAGAAAAAAACAAACGTACCAAGTTCGAGTTGTTTAATCCGAGCTCTTAGATTCTCTTTCTCATCTAAATCAATATGATCCATATTTGATCTGCAGCAGATCAAAACATTGAAAGTTACATACTTTCGAGCAGATAAGAGCATAGAAGACAATAAAAGCAAATCCTTAGCAAACCCCAGAACTCGTTAGATCAAAAAGATTACAAATTTGATTTTTTTTTTTTTTTTAAACCCTGAAATTAGATACTAGCCACCAAGGAATAAAATTGAAATCCTGAAAACCCCAAATTGGAAGCTTAAAATCAGAATTCGAAACTCCGCTGCTTTACAAAAGCCAAAGAAATATTAAGGAAGATCGAGAAAAGGGAAAAAGCGATGAGAAAGTGAAACAGGTTGTATATACCTTTAACCGAGATCAGAAAGGCAAAGTTTAAGTTTTTCACCCCAAATATTAGCTTCTCCTAAACGACCCCAGAAGAATATGGTCTTCGTCAGATTCCCGTCTTCATAATATTCTCTAATTTTCTGCTCTTTTTCTCCTACGGTTTGATTCTCCTACGGTTTTGTATGCAATTTGTTGTATCCGTCTGAGATACTCTCCAATTAACTATTCTCAAAGATGAAAATTAGAGATTAGTTAACCAAAAGAAAGAATATGAAGATATGGAAGACGGTGATACTCCCGACCAAGACACTAGCTTACCCACCTTAGTCCTCCCAACGAAAAATTTGTCAAATCGATGTTTCTTGAGTCGATCATGGGCAAATTTGTGGTCTTGGGTGGTGCCTAAGGAATAACAGGGAAGTGCTTAGTGAATGAGCGAAAGCTTGCCGACGTAGTCTATCCGCTCTCCATGCCGAGATGGATGGGTTGCTTTGGGCCATGGATTGCCTAAGAGAACGAAGATCCCCACCTACTACTTTCGAGACGGATTGTGCGGACTTAGTTAAGATGATTGAAGAGCCCGACGATTGACCATCTTTCAAAACTGAACTAGACTTCTTCTCTCATTTGAAGGAAGATTTTATTGATTTTCGTCTTATTTGGATTCCTCGGGACCAAAATGTTTGTGCCGATGTTCTCGCCAAAGGAGCACGAGCACGGGGATCCCATTTTACCCATGTAAATCATAACATTTTGGTGGAGGTCGATCTTAGGTTACCTTAACCGAGCAACTTTGATTTGTTAATGGGTCTAGATGACAAAAAAATGTCATCGTTGATAAAATTATTTTTATAAATTATTTTTATAAATTATTATTTTAAATTAAAAATTGAGTAAAAATTATTAACCTCTTAAAAACGAGGCAAAATCAAATTTACCCTTATTCGCAAATCAGTATTTCCCTATATCCTTACTAAGTCCCCTATGCCCATGTATTACCAGTTTCCCGAAATTACCCTTACTATAAATTAGAATTAATTGGTTCAATTGGTTGGCTAGGTTATGTTGGCTCGATTTTGTGTGCTCGGTTTTGTTAGCTCGGTTATGTGCGCTCGGTTTGGTGCTCAATTTAAAATCCCAATTTGTCAATTAGAAATCCTGATTTGAAATCCCAATTTGGTGCTCAATTTGAAATCCCTCGTTTCTCTCGATCGAGATTCGTTCGAGCTCTTCTCTCCTCGCGAGCTTCGTTCGAGCGAGTAATCAACCTCTCCATCTCTTCTTCCTCTCTCGCCAACCTCACCTCCATCTCTTCGCTTCGAGCTCTTCTCTCGTCAATCTCATCTCTCGTCAACCTCTCCATCTCTTCTCCCTCCGAGCTCACCTTCTCCGGCGAGGGCGAAGGACCTGGATGATTCCTCCGACAATCCAAAAAATGCAGGTTAATTAATCTCTCTGTGTCGACAGAGATTGTATTTAGGATTTGTGATTGGAAATGAAAATGAAAAATTTGGAAAAAATTTCAATTGATTTGGTTCACATTTATGCTTATTATAGAAAAGAAGAATGTGGTTGAATGTATGAGATTGAATTGTGAATAGGTGTTGAAGATAAAGTTATCAATCGAGACAATAGTATCCGAAACCCAGAATACCTTAATTGTAAACGTAAAACTTAGGAAAACCTGTAAAACATTAATTATTATTATTCGTAGTAAAACGATGGATTACTTGGTAGAACTGAGAAGAAGTGATATAACTAGAAATTGATTTTGTTGGTTTTGCAGGATACAATGTCTCAACACTTGAGTGTATATTTCAAATTCAAAGGTCGCATGTATAGTGTAACTTTGAAGACAACATTGGATGATATAAGATTAGCAATGTTGAAAGAAAGGTTGTATAAAAAGCTTGTGTTTGATGAAAGGAAAGTAGAATTGACTTTGAGATACGTATTGTTGGTGTTGGCATGTGAGGAAGAGTTATTTATTGATGATGATGATGATTTTCTTGCTTACCTAGTATCCATTGACAGAGATAACCGAAGATGTCTTTTGTTAGTTGAGGAGACGAGTATAGCAGAAGAGTTAGCGAGCGTAAGTTCGATTGGTATGAACTTCGATGTGTCTGAGGGAAATAATGATGATATTGGACTCAATGCCGTAACTTTGTATGTAGAAGATGCGCTAGCAATTGCAGATAATGATGATGATATAATAGGAGGACAGGATTGTATGGAAACGGAGACTAAAGCTGAGACGAATATAGTTGGGGATATGGATGCCGGTGAGTATGTTGAGTAACTAGAGTTGGATAAATGTAGTCAGGTTATAAAGGAATGGGAAGATGGATTGAGTATGAGTAAGCTTCAGGAATTTCAAAGCAAGAAAGCAATTCAAGAGGTGGTGGATAGAGCTGCATTTGATAAAAGCTTTTGTTATGAAACGGTAAAGTTCGAGGATGCTTACGCATATTTCAAGGTTAGATATCCTTCAGCGTACGACTATGTCGAGGAAAGTACTACGAAAGACATTTGGGCGAGGGTTTTTTTCCCACGGGACATGTATATCCATGTAATACTGGTGTGATATACTTCTCTTTAACCATGGAATACTGTGTGATTTACTTGAAATACTGTGTGATTTACTTGTATTTTTTCCACGTGATAGGTATAACATGGACACTAGCAACAGTGTCAAGTCAATGTTTAGGGATGCTCGGAAGTATGCCTTAATACCAATGTTGGATACAATCATGACGAAAATCTAAGAGTGGTTTAACCAACATCGAAAGGATTCTATGGCTGGATCGGTTGATACTAAACTGGTTCCTCTTCTCGAGAACTACTTGCACAACATTTGGTCCAGTGCTGAAAAAACTTCAGCGCGTGAGGTAAATAGTAACGAACTTCTGTTCGAGGTTATCGATAACGAAGATGAGAAACTTTATTTGGTGAGCTTGAGATCGAAGACATGTACGTGTAAGTTTTATGATTACGAGAAGTATCCTTGTGTCCAAGGACTTGCTGCATATTTATATGTACGTGGTGGCGATCCCGACAAGCTAGAGTATCATGAGTTGTGTTCAAAATATTATTGGTCAGAAACATGGGCAAAAACTTATAAGAAGACCATTTACTCCGTCTCGGATAAGTGTGATTGGATTGTACCACATTACATCATAAAACTTCGGATCATACCTCCAGATCGCGTTAAAAAGAAGGGGAGGAAACAAGATAAGAGGAAGTCATCTGCTGGAGAACGGCGTAAGAGGACATAAAACACAAGGCGACCAATGCAAAATTTCGGTTTCAATTGGCTTCTGTTTGGAACTCATCGTTATCCTAGTGAATGAAACTATGATTATGTTGTATAATTAATTACTTAAAGTACTGTAAACTTTTTGATTTTGATTCGGTTTCAATTGGCTTCTGTAAAACTAAGGAATACTGGGATATTTTGAATTTAAATGAGATATTTTTCAAATAAATAGTATTCAATTTTTTTAAAACATATAAGAAAGTATAATTAGTGTATTATAGTGTTGCAAAGTGAATAAATTGAATTGTGAAGGAGTATTTGCATCGTGCACTCATATTTCATAAGTTGTCTTATACATTTCAATGTCTTTCCAAGAACTTTTTCTTAGCAAGCTATGATTATAAAAGAGTATTCCACAAAATGATGATTTCAAATATATAATTGCACTAATTACATAATGCTGACATTTTAATTGGGATAAAACTTAAGTAAAACTTCATTAATAAGTTAATAATATAGGTTTAACTAAAATAACTAAAATCACCAAAAGTAAAACTATGAACAACATTTGTAATACCATTATACTCTGTAAAACTATGTGTAAATATTAAGAGGAAAATTCAAAATTTCTGAAATTATTTTGGCGCTTAGTCGAAAATTTCCAGATACATTTGGTCAAAAAGCTGATCAAAAGTAGATTCTCTTTCAATTTCTCACTCTCTCTCCTCCTCATTTCTCTCGATTTCTCACTCTCTCCTCCTCATTTCTCTCGATTGCTCACTCTCTCCTCCTCATTTCTCTCGATTTCTCAATCTTTCCTCCTCATTTCTCTCGATTTCCCACTCTCTCCTCCTCATTTCTCTCTATTTCTCACTCTATCATCCTCATTTCTCTCGATGGATCCCTGAGTTTTGAAACAGGAAAAACGGGATAGGAAAGAGCGAAGGAGTACTTCGATAGAATTGGGTACGTCGCCGATGCACAAAACGGGATGCTAGAAAGATGTCCATGTGGGGGTTACATGGACATAGAGGTCTCTCCAAATCCAAAGTATCCAATTGATTTTAATACTTTACCCGGTAGAAGGTACTTCACCTGCAAGAAGTACGAGGTAAATGTTGTTTCTCTTGTGTGTATCCGTAAAACTATGTGAAACTAATTGTTTGCAGCTAAGTAAAACTGTGTGAAACTAATTGTGTGCAACTTAGTAAAACTGTGTAAAACTAATTGTGCGCAACTTAGTAAAACTGTGTGAAACTGCAGGATGATGGGCACCATTTTCGTATTCCATGGGTTTTAGGGGTTGAAGAGGAAATTAGAATGTTAAAGAGGCTGGTCGATTCTATGGATGAAGAGATCGCACAACTCAAGGTGTGGCTTAAGGCTGGACCCCATCCATGAAATTATTGTCCATGTTATCTTCGTTTGTAAAACTTATGATATCCTTTTGCCTTTGTATGAACTATGTTTATCTTTTGTCTAAACTATGTTATCCTTTTGTCTAAACTTATCTTATCTTTTGTATGAACTAATGTTAAATATGATCTTTGGCCTACGTAAAACTGTGTGAAACTGAAACCCTGACTGTAAAATTGATTGTAAAACTGTGTGAAACTGAAACACTGAATGTAAAACTGTGTGAAACTGAAACACTGAATGTAGAACTGAATGTAAAATTGAGTCAATAACGAAGTTTAACATAACACAAGTTTGGTTCATACATACCCAAAATAAGTTTATAATCAGAGACAAGTCATAATAAAAATAAGTTCATACTTAAAACGAGAATTACTTAAAACGAGCATTACTTAAAACAAGCATAAGTTCACTTCTTCTTTCTTCCTTCTTTCACCAACTCTTCTAAGCCATACACCTTCTTACTCAAGCCATCCACCTTCTTATCAATTCCCTTTAGCATTTTTCCCATCGACTTCAAGCTCTTCATAACTACACCGATTTGAACAGAATTCCCCCTCACCGCTCTCTGTGGCGTCTTCCATGTCTACTGTCTCCTCTGACTCTTTCTCTCGGGCCTCAACATCTTCCTCGAACATGTCTTTGAAGAATATTGGTTTTCGGTCGGAGATACGCCTCTCCCATCTATCGGCATCAAGGTCATCCTTATCCGGATCATCGTCCATTTCAAGCAGGTCATCCAACATGCATTCTTCGTCTGATGTTCCAGGGATCATTGTGTGAATATCCTGTACAAACCAACCAAACATCAATGTTTTAAACTTACAGTCTCGTGACCCTATTCTACATTGTTCAACCCTATTCTACCTTGTTCTACCTTAGTTCTACCAGTATTCTAAAACAGATAAGTAATTTAAACTTGCACTCTCGTGACCAAGCTCCTTGTTTATGTCGTCAAGCGACATCCCTTTCAGTCCTTTCATGTTCTTGAATGTCCGCTTGCACATCAACGGGCACTTCTTATCAGCTCCTTCCTCGGGTTCTCTAAATACTTTTCCCAGCTTTGGAATAGCCTCGAATGCAAGAATCTACAAATATACAAAATATTAATGCCAACAATACGCAAAATGTCATTGTTTTCGTTCTTTTACTTACCTCTAATGGGACACATAAACCATGTATTGACCATAATGTATTCCTATCATCCGGGACGACCCCTTTCTCAAAATGTTTCATGGTGTGATCAATCTGCTTCAACATATAGTCAAAGGAGTATCTCTCCAAGGAAACTTAATGCATAGATCAAGGTCATCAACAGCTATTTGTAGGAATTTCGGTCCACATCTTCCAATCTTCTAGGTTATTTTCCTTTGAAATGCCGGTCCACACACTTTGTTCCACCATGCTTCTTGTAATCAAGAGGATAGTTACGATAGTCAAGTCCAAACAGCAATGCGTGCTCCCTCAGGGCATAACGGATAGGAACGCCGTTCGCAATGAACTACATTGTTCTCTCCTTCCTGGTTTCAGCGGTCCTAAGCAGCAACATCCACATTCCCTGAACCTTGTGGTTCTTCTTTATCTCCGCAAAGTCAAATAAGTGCTTCAATTGAGCATGCTCCTTAAACCAGTCCCTCTCGGTCTTGGACAACTTCGGTTTGAGATTATCCAACGTTTTAATAGCCTCTGCTATATTGCATCTCGTCCTAATCTTAATCTGTTTCTTGTACTGAGATGGAGGAAATAACATCATTGATGGTTTGATTGCCTCTAGTTGCTGCAAAATAAAAAAAAATTCAGTTCACACTTTGTTATCCATAGTTTTCCTAGTACTACCAATTCAAGTAAAATTGTATTTTCCAGAATTCTCAAATTTTCCTACTATTATCACATTCAAGTAAAACTTAATTTTCCAGAATTCCCAAGTTTTCCTATTTTTATCCATTCAAGTATAACTGAATTTTCTAGGATTCCCAAGTTTTCGTAGTACTATCCATTCAAATCAAACAGTTTTACCCTTTTTATAGGAGCCAAAGTGTTACAAATGAAAAAGACCCTAAAAAGCCCATTAAACTTGGGTTAAGTATAACCCAATTCTTTTATGGCTTCTTTTGGTCTAACTCTCTTGTAACTCCAATTCCTAAAAAGCCCATTAAACTTGGTTTATGTCTTATTTGCTCTTTTATGGCTTCTTTTGGTTTCTTTTGGCCCAATTCTCTTGTAACTCCAATTCCTCACCTGAAATGATGAAAAACATGCAAATGCTACCTAGAGACTCTAAAATGCATCCTAAACTAACGAAAAACGAATGAAAATCGAGGGGTAAAACTGGTAAAATCCACACTCATTAACTCCCCCAAACTTATCCGTTGCTTGCCCTCAAGCAACACAATGATAAATTAAGGGTCGACGTTTGAAAAACAAGAACCAAACGACCTAAAGTTTTCGATGAGAGCGCTTCCAACTTAGCATAACTAGTTGTTTCATCATTCAAGCAACATTACCATCCATTATTATTACTGTGCCAAGTCTATCTACCTAACTAGCCCATGATGCTTTCCTACATTCAATTAAGCAAGAGTGAAACATGATCAAGGCACGCAATCGTTTCAATCGGTTCGGACTAATGGGGACTCCAATGCGAAACAGAAAGTTCCACTCATGGCATGAAGGTCGATTGTAAATCGGTTTCTCTCGCGGAGTGAAAGAATTATAGCAAAACTAGGAAAGACAAAGAGCAATTGAGGCATACCATTTTGAACATCTACTTTTTCCCCAAACTTTGACTCTAGTATCTACCCAGTCCTATCTTTTCTACTTCTTCACCATTTCTTCTTCTTCTTCACCTAGGGATTTTCTTATTTCTAGACTCTTTATATTTCACCTAACTCCAAGGCTTTATTCTTTTCTTTTCTCTTCTTATTCTTTGTTTCTTTTTCTTTTATAACCTTACTCTTTTTTGGAGTGTCTTTTCTTTCCATTTCTAGAGTCTACTAAGCCCTTGGCTTTTCTTATCCTATCCCTTTTTATTCTCCTTGGTGATTATTTTTCTTTTTTTTCCACCCATTATTTTGTTTCTATTTTCAACATTTTCCATATCAATCTCATTTTTCCAAGCCTAGTTCTACCCAACCTTTTCTTTCATT
>OVAO01001084.1:1664-16539 GCA_900406285.1 Biscutella auriculata
TATCTCATTTATATCTACCAGAATTGGATTGCAAGACAACTCATCCTCCTCCAGGTTCATGTGATTCCAGTTGCTACCAAACTTGTGCATTTTAAGCAGCATGGTTCTATGTTCCAACAACACTGATTCATCATCTTTTGACCTGGGGAATAACTTCCCACCACTTGATAGATCACGTACAGACAAAGCTATACGGTCTGTCACTATCTCAAGTAACTTTCTTCTATCACTAAAAGATAGCTTACAAAATGGAAACCGAACATCTTCCTTTCCCAACACACTACTCTCAACTTCACTGTGAATCCTCTTCTCTCGCCTCGGCTCAACCTCGAGCAGAAGCACATTACAACTCTTCTGAATGCCCATAACAAAACCAGGGTACAGGCAACTGCATTCTCTACCTCTTCCATGGAGAAAAAACTTGGCGGAGCCATCAAGACCGCAGGTTATCTCAAACACAGGAGACCACAGAACCTGACCCTCCTGAATCCCCAAAGGACCAACCTCTTGTGGAATAATTCGACATCCAACAACAGACAAGAAACCAGGCATTACATAAACAACATTCCCAAGTTCAGGGTTTTGATGAACCCAAATCCCAACAAGAGGCTTCATTACCTCTACAAGAAACCGACAAAGCACCTTGTAAGAAGAGATCCCGATTCTCCATTGGGAAATTTGAAGCAAAGGGAGAACCTTTACTACTTCACATTGCACATGCCAGATCTTCTCTGTATCCACAAGGTCACAGAGACTTTTGCAGCATAAGCATAGATTACAAACATCGTTTGGAGAAAGAAAACGAGTGATAACAACAAATACATCTTCTGGAAGCAACAGAAGCAAGCATGCACCAGATGATTCAGATGGCAAATCGCCGATCCTCATCTATCACAAATCCAAGATCGAAACAAAAATCAGTAAAAACATAAACCCATAAATTAATTTCATCGAAGAGATTGTCAAACTGAGGGACTTGACGTTAATCAACAATCACAAGTTGGACCAACTTACCGGATTCAGGATTTGAAGATCGAAACGCAGTCTGGGTTTTGAATCAGATATGCTTTTATGCTACAGAAAGAGTCAAACTTTAAAATCACACATCAAAGTAAATCGAAACTAAAACAAGGTTATTTAATTTTCATGAAGGGTCACAAAAAGCAGAAATCGATCGTCTTCAGATTCTTTAGAAGACAAAAGAAGAAATCAGTAACATAAGATCGTCTTCAAATTTATATGGTTCTCAGTTTTAGTTGACTACAAGTCAACATACATATAATTTTCTTGAAGAAGTCGTTAAGAAAGACACATTTCTCATATATATATATTTTTAGAGTTATTTACACGATAGCACAGCAGGGGTTTATTAATTGTGAAAAAGACGCCATATAAAATCTATTGCAGATGAGATGGTAAAATTTAGTTAGCTATTAACTTTGTTCAAGGTAAGACCCTTATGCCCTTTCGGAAAAGAATAATTATAATTGATTGTGGTTTTGTGCTAAACTATTAGTTTGGAATATTAGTTAAGATGGAAATAATGTGTTTGCTTCTAGTTATAGTCACATCAGTTAATTAATCTTTGGTATGCTTTTGGAGAATGTGTTTTTTTGGTTCTCAATATGGATGATGGTACATGATATTACAGAGCTATTATTTTCTCTAATCTCTTTCATCGCCATTAATAAAGCTCAAAGATTTTGAAAGTTCTTCCTCTTTCTTCTTCAATTAGGCGATACACAGGAGAATTGAAGACAAATGAGTGGAATTTAAAGCTTGTCTGAGGTTGTTGGAATCTAAGAGCACGAGTTGGTAGATGATCTGTTTTTTGCAAGATAACACTTGTAATGGAGGGCGAGTATAATAGTTGAACATAACAAAGTTTGCGTACTTACTGCAGGGATGACTTGCGAAGTGGATTGCGTTGTTGTAGCAGGAAAGTGGAGTTGTGGTGTTGATGGAAAATGGAATTTTGAGAACGATAGGACTCAGATGTCGTGAGAGGTATCTTTGGATGAAGAAATGACGTTGACTGATCTTCAAAAAGCTGTGGGAGTGGAGTTTGGCGAGAGAGACAATGTTGAAAATATGAGAATGACTTATGCATCGGTGGACATGCAGAGCGTTGGTGATGGTAACAGTAGGCCGCCAGTACTAATCACCACTGATGGAGGTGTGAAAAGGTTGAGGCGCCGACTACTGGACAAAAAGATCGGAAATCTCTATGTGAGTTTTCTCCAGAACGAAGAGGCGTCCACTTTTGTAACACCAAGTAACGACATGAAAAGGGTAAGGAGCTGTGTAGAGGAGGGGATCGGGGGACCGTCGGTTAACAGTGTAACAAAGACTGGGTCTTCAAGAATAGGGGCTAGTGATGTGGGCGTAATTCCGGTGAGCTTTGTTGAAAATGGTTTTTTAGAGGAGGTGGAAGTCTGCGAAGAACGGTTGAGAAGTGCTGGAAAAACACCAATGAACAAAGTATCGGCTAGGTTAGGTAATGATAAAGGGAATTCTGATAAAGGATATGAAGGTCAGCCATCATTCGAATTGGGGGTCGAGGATGAGTCAGATAACGAGTGTTCAGAGGCTTCTATTGACATAGGCGAAATGGAGACTGCATCAAAAGGGTATGATTTAGAGTTCTGGAATTGTTTTTTGGATGACACATATGGAGGATCGAACGCTAGAGAAGTGATGTGTCAAACATATTCAGCGTTTGATCACGTGGTTAGGTTGGGTGGTCAACCGAAGGACGAGAGCCCTTGGCAGAATAAGACATGCATTTGAGAAAGGTGGGGATGGTAATGAAAAAAATTCCGAAATGGGGGGTCAACATCTGGGGGCTGGAAGGCAAGAGAAATCCAAATGGACTCAAGATGAAGTGCAAGGTGGTCAAAATAACTTTGGTGGATCCGATAGACAGACATGACAACCAGGAGACGAGCCTGAACAACCATGTGGACAACCTAGAAAATCGGATGGGGGACAAACATCAAATCCTAGAGGGGGAACGAGAAGTGGTGATGAACAGGTAAGTCTAGACAATATTGATGATGAGGAATTTGATATTCCCCCGCTGTATGACGACACAACATATGGCATTGCAAACATTCCCGATTTGGAGATTGATGAGAAGGACGACCATATAAATGTCGGTAAGACATTTATAACGAAGCAGGAATGTCAGATATCCTTGGCCATCTATGCTATTCGGAAGATGTTTTATTTCAAACAGACAAGAACAACGAAAACTTTCTTTGTGGTGAAGTGTTCAGATCCGAGCTGTGGTTGGAGGGTTTCTGCGCACAAGATGAAAGAGAACGAGTTTTATCAAATTAGAACAGCATCGTTGGACCATAGTTGTAGTATCGAAACAAGGAGCAAGTTTACGAAGATGGCTACTGCCAAGGTGATAGCACATGTTTTTAAATCGCGATATGGTGATGTTGGGACAGGACCAACTGCTAAAGACCTGCAACAATTGGTATTGGAGGAATTGCGGGTTTCAACTACATACTTCAAATGTTGGAGAGCGAAGGAAAGTCCAAATGAAGGCATTAGAGGAACAGAAGAGGAGTCGTATTTGAAATTGGCCAAGGATCTGCATCTACTAAAACGGGCGAATCCAGGAACCGTAACAGATTTAAAAACTGAGAGAGATGATGATGGGGAAGAGAGATTCCTATACATGTTCTTATCATTTGGTGCGTCTATAGTTGGTTTTAGGAAATTGAGACCAGCCCTTGTGGTTGATGGCACACATCTCGCTGGAAAGTATAAAGGGGTTCTCTTGATCGCTAGTGGACAGGATGCAAATTTCTAGGTAATAAGACAATTAAGTCACTGGAAATTGATGATCTGTAAAAATATATGTTGGCAGTTGGTAAATGAAACGTGTAAATTTGTATGATGAGAACATAGAGGGTGGAATTGTTGGGATTTTGTTAATGTTTACATGAACTTGTAGTTTGGGAGTGACAGTGTTTGAAAGTTGGATAGAGAATTGGGAAATAGTGAGTTTGATTGGGCATGATTGGTTTTATTGGTGTTTGATAGTTTACATGAACTTGTAGTTTGGGGGTGACAGTGACTGAAGCAAGTGCGTTTGGCAATGTTTGTTAGTGGGTTGATTTGATTGATATGTATGCAGGTGTTTCCATTGGCATTTGCTGTGGTCAATAGTGAAAATGATGAGTCCTGGAAGTGGTTCCTAGAACGAATTCAGGCTATAATAGCTGATAGTCCAAACCTTGCTATCATTTCTGACCGTCATAGATCTATCTTAAAAGCAACGAAAGCAGTATTTCCATTGGCCAAACATGGGACTTGTGTTGTGCACTTGGCACAGAATGTTGTAGCGCGTTTCAAGAACAAAGGACTAGCTAAAATCGTGGTGAAAGCTGGTTGTGCGTATACGCCAGTTCAGTTTAGAGAGATATTTGGGCAGATTAGGAATTGCAGTGAGCCTTGTGCAGAGTATTTGAATAAGTTTGGAGTGCAAAATTGGTCAAGAGCTTACTTTCCAGGGAACCGGTACAATTTAATGACCAGCAACATTGCAGAAGCGTTGAATAATGCACTTAAGAAAGCGAGGATGTCGCCTATTACTGAATTAATCGTGTTTATCCAAGCTATGCTGACCAGATGGTTCAGTGCAAGGAGGAAGAAATCTTCTAAACATAGGGGGGATGTGCCTCTAGAGGTAGATAAAATAATTAGTACAAACTTGGGAGTGACTAGGGGCAG
Source organism: Biscutella auriculata (assembly GCA_900406285.1). Classification (NCBI taxonomy): domain Eukaryota; kingdom Viridiplantae; phylum Streptophyta; class Magnoliopsida; order Brassicales; family Brassicaceae; genus Biscutella; species Biscutella auriculata. The sequence goes on from OVAO01001084.1 coordinate 6,414, forward strand.
CAGGGTGGCTAGCATTACAGATTGGAGTTGTGAGGTTGTGGGCCTGTTAGGGCAGAGACATATTGTCCAACTAATGGAGAAGCAGTGCAGTTGTAGATGTTATGATACCGTGCGGACATGCTTTGATTGCAGCAGATAGCAAAGGACTAACGTATGGGCCGTTGGTTGGACCACATTACCGCGTAGCTGCATGGGGACAAACATATGAAGGGGTAATCCAACCACATGGAGAGCCAATTGATGATGACATTCCTGAAGAGATTCGAAATCGAAAGATATTATCACCTAGAACTCGAAGACTACCCGGAAGACCAAGGGTGAATAGGTTATTGTCAACCGGTGAAGTCCCAGTAAGTGTGTGTAACCAATTATGAAGAACGGTTTTATTAATTACAAGAGTGCAAAAGTAGTTATAATTAGACAAGTATAATAGTCATGATAAAATGTATTGGATTATGCATGAGTGACATGAGATGAAAGTTTTTATGAGAAGGATATTTATATTTGTTAATTGAATGCAGGAGGAGAGGGGACAGAAAAAGTGTGGTAGGTGTGGGGATTTGGGGCACAACAAGACAAGTTGCAAGAACCCTATATGAAGGGATGTATTAGTAGCTTTTTGGTAATTATGGTGGACATGTAAGAATGCATAAGTAATCAAATCAGCTATATTGTTTGGGATGACAATATGATTGGTAGGTGGTCGGATAACTATCTATTTCCTATTAGGGAATGTGGATGGGTAGCCAACCACAAATCCAAGTGTTTTGTTTTTTGTGTAAGCTGTATTGCATATATTGGCACCACCTGATGTACGCTATTCCATTTTGTGGAAAACTAGAAATTGATATTTGCATTGTTGTCGTGTTCTTTATAATAGAGATAAATATTATAATTTAAAAATGTTGGGGTCCTGAAAAATGTTGTGTAAACACATATGTGGTTAACAACGATTTCAAGTAGTTTGGTTGTCCATAAGTTCAAATTATGCGGAATGTCTACGATATGGTCACCACTATGGATTGCGATGACCGACAAAAAGGGAACACCCATGGTTACTAATATCTTCAAAGTACATAACAGAGAATTTTACAAATATAATATTTATTATGAGACACAATGTGGGGCAACGATATGGTCACCGCTATGGATACTTTGGCATTGCTAAATGTGGGTCCGATTAGGCATATGGTAGAGACGTATTCACATTTCTATTCAGAAGGATGAAATAATTACAGTTTCTACAGCTCTGCTTTTCACATAATCTATTTTTTGATTTAGGTGAACCACTCATTACGAGTGATCGAGTAACCTTAATTACATATTCTACAAAAATGTCATAGCAATGGTCAGCACTACGGATGGTTTGTAGTATGTACCTTGTGGCCTGGTTATCTATATGGTCATAAAAAATTTGTCAGTGCTCTCCAGAATGACGCAATTATTGTGTTAACCAATGTACGAATTGTTATAGTGTTAACAAATATCTGATTACAACGCTAGCTAGGTCAATGGACCATATGGTCAAAAGTTATTGTCTTTGCTTTCCAGAGGTATGCAATTATTGTGTAGACGAGTGAACAAATTGTTCTAGTCTTAACCAATGTTGTATTCCAACACATGAGGGGTTGCCCACCCATTTCAGTTAGTTTGTGGTTAACCACGATTTAAATTGGTTCGGTTAACCATGGTTGAAATTATGCAGAATGTCAACGAGATGGTCACGACTATGGATTGCGATGGCCGACCAAGAGGGAAGGCGAATTTTTGTTAACCACACATCCTGGTTAACCAGAATGATAATAATTGGCTCAGTTGTTGGAAAGATTAGCTAAGTTTGACCCATAGTTACTAATATCTTCGAACTACATAACACATGAATATACAAATATACAAGTTATTGTGTTACACCATGTTTGGTTACAAATACATATGTGGATAACCACGACTTACAATAGTTCGGTTGACCATAACACAATTTGTACAGAATGTCAGCAATATTGTCACCACTATGGATTGCGATGGTCGAGGAAGAGTTAACACCAATTAGTGTTAACCACATATTCTGGTTAAAGAGAATGATAATAAGGGGGTAAGTTGTTTGAAATATTAGCTAAGTTTGACCCATAGATACATAACACAGAATTATACAAATATACTAGTTATTATGTGACACAATGTTTAATTACAAACATATGGGTGGGTAACCATGTGGGGCAACGATATGGTCACCACTACAGATACTTTGACATTGCTAAATGTGGGGCCGATTAGGCATATGGTGGTGACTTGCTAGGTCAACAACTCATTGACAATATGCATTTGATGGAAACATAGCAAAATTAACAAGGGTCTGAAACTAAAATGGACGAAAAACATATATAACGTAATTAGGTTCATTTACTTACAATACCATCAACTGAGTCCATTACAAAAGGACAACCACTCCGAATCCGTCAACCTCCCATTCGGATAATAACAAAATAGTGGGGAGTGATTACATAAACAAAAAGTGAGTAGTCATGCCATATTAAAAAACTTAATGATACCCTTCATGAACTTTAGCAATTTCACTTCCTTGCCAATAGTAAAGCGTTCATAACAAGGAACCCCAACAGAACAGTGAGCATAACCATCTTTAGGTTCTTCCTCGCTTCTATTCCCATTGCCAAGAACTTTTGCTCGACTAAAATCTTGTGCTGCTCAAGCTCAGTTCTCAGGAGATTGTCTGCATATGGACCATATAAGGCCAAGGACTTTAACTCCTCTATTATTGCTTCGTCGACCCACTGGAACAAATGACTATCATTGCATAGCTACAAATGAAGAGATTAAAAAACTCTGTCACATGTAAGCGTTATGAAGAATAAGGGTACATATTGATAGGAACTGAACATTACCTTGTTAGTTGCTGCAAAATTACACCCGAAGTACCATCTACACGAATTCGTAGTGCTCTTCGAAGTGTGAGTGACGAGTTTGTCGCCGCACCAACAACGCTCTTGGATTCCCTAGACGTGGGGCATTGACCGGGGTTCTGACCCAGCGCGGGAGTTTGCTGAAGAATAACTCATTCACGGGCAAAGAAGAGCACCAAACTGCTGGTTAAGACGAAAGAGAGTGTTGGTTAGATGAAAAAATCGGAAATACTTATGGAATTGTTCTACACCACAAATGGATTTATAGAAGCTAGCACACATTACTCTGAGTAAAAACTATATTTTTGGACGGTGCAGAATTTATCGAAGCCGGAGAAATTTAAAGGCTGTAAATAGCAGTTGTCTTGTCTCAACAAAGACATACTCTCCCATCGTTTAAGATGTGACTAATGAACTGATCCAACGGTGGAAACTTGGTGCGATATTAATTAGATGCAATATAGTATTGTTGTCTCAATCGATAGATATGCGACCATCAAAAAAAGGAGGGAAAATTCCCACAAAAAAAAACCCCTAAAACAATTATGTTAGATATTTATGGTTAACCAAGAGAAAACCGGATGTGAAATAGTTTTTTCCGTAATTGTGACTTTTCAGAATCTCGTTTATGCTTCCATCAAAACTAACTCTTCTCTATTCCTTTCAAGCTTTCCGATTTTCTGAAGTAAAATTGAAAAGGTAACTTTAGCCTCAAATATGAAGGTTTCCCACAGAAGACTCACTCACCGGAACTACAGAAGACGCGGTTCTCCCGAAATGAAACCTCCGAAACGCACAAGGAAGTCTGTCGGGCATGCATCGGAAGACCTAGATACGGGTAAACAGTTGTTTGATCCCGGTCCCAACCTAGAGATTAATTGGAGACTTCATTTTTACATCCATTATCTGTTTGACACTGCAAAAAAATGAACATCTGATGTTGTCGCCTTAGGGTAGTTCTTGAATAGCGAAACTGACGACCTCGACATTGTGTTAGTAGTATGGTAGACAGTAAGAATGAAAATTTATTAGTGTATACATTCAACAATTATAGATTTATGTGTATCGTTCGAGATTAAAAATATGGAATGGTTGACTATTTAGGATTTTGCGTGCGGCTGATCACAATGAAATTAGCTTTTTTAATTGAAATCTAATTGTTGAGGCGTAATAGTTTATTTGAAGTAAAGATACCAATGCTCACGAATCATCCTGTTAATCTGCAGGTCCTGAACAAGAGTTGCCCGAACAATTATATGCAAAAGATAATTTTCTAGAGGGGCGGTTGAACGTGTATTCAAGACCGGATTACTTGTATTATGTGTATAACAAGTTAAAGGGTACACTAGAGTGGGATTTCATAAAGTCTTCTAGTTTTGGGAAACTGTTTGACCTCACCGCCAGCAGATGCCACATTTCTTGCAAGCTTATTTATGGATTACTAGCTAGGCCATTTGTTACTAAGAAACAATATGAGCTGTGGACGGTGTACGGGAGCCAACCTATCAGATTCTCTATGAAAGAGTTCAAGCATATAACCGGTCTGGGGTGTGGAGATTATCCATGGCTTCACAATCCAGACGCTGTCGAAGATCCCGTTCCAGAGACATGGGACAAGTTCATTGGGCTCGATATGAAAGCCTTGTTGTCAGATGTTGCTGCTTTACTAGAAAAAACTGAGAACATGGATAGTTGGAGGAAGATTAGGCTTGCATTACTTATCATAATTGATGGCGTTTTGATCGCTAACCAGCAAGGAAATGGGCGGCCTACACCAAAGTATGTTAACATGCTTAGCAACCGTGAATTCTTTATGGAATTTCCATGGGGTCGCGAAGCCTTCTACAAGACAGTAGCTGGAATGTTACCTAAAAGGCACAACACGCGGAGCAAAACTGATCCTATTGCACAGTTCCGAAAACATTTGGAACAAGTATCTTACAGCCTGAAGGGTTTCCCACTAGCACTTCAACTATTAGTGTTCAGTCGAATCCCATTGCTCGAAAGAAGACTCCCTCACCATGAAGACATGCGAACATTCCAGGAGGTTCTCTTTATAGCACACCCAAAGAATGCAACCTTAAAGTACAGTGATTGTCAAGAAGTCGAAAACTCCCCTAAGGTTGGGACATTTTATTATAAAGAATTCAATAGTTATTTCCAGGACCGCTTAAAAATATGAATTTTGATTGATGCCTTTTTTCCGTCCACAACTTACAGTTTTGCATAGTGTGGGATATAATGAAACTGATAGCGCCAACATGGTGTGGGATGACGAGGTGGATGACCAGCAAGTGTTGAACTTAGAAGAGCTTATCAGAACCAATCATGTGTTCAAGAAACACCATTGGTGCGGTGGGGTCAACTCTATATCCTCAAATATACTACAAGCTGAAGAGAGTATCCAGACTGCTGCGAAAAGGAAACGAAAATAACCTACGATGGATCATTCAAAAAAGAACCCAGAGCCCCTGAGAGAAACCATTAAAAAAAGAGTTTCAGCAAGGAAACAACGTAATGTAGAAGACTCAAATATCAAAGCAAACGCAGAAGAAACATTTACGAAACAATGGATTGAAGAGAAGCTAAAAGACTTGAACAGAGCCTGGGCGGTAAAGCTGGAGGAGTCTAATGTAAAATGGGAGAGGAAATTCAAAAAACTATCTTCAAGGTTCAAGAAGCTTGGAAAGCCGGCTGGTTCACAAATAGGTGGTAGTTTTTGCAAACTTTCTAAAAGGCTGCCACTTAAAAGGAGAAGCAAGCAGTCAATGGTCCCACCCGTTATGACAATGAAGGGAAACAATGTATCCCAGTTTAATGAAAACATCGCAGTCTCGTATGGAACAATGTGTGATTGGACTTCCCCTCAGCTGGGAGGTTCCAATACTGAACAGTGCACCCCATCTGAAACAAAGGTTAACAACCTTTTAGTAAAGTAAATCATTTAAATACCGCATTGAAATTGATATCTACATCCTTACTATGTACAGGGAAATGAAGAGATCTTGGAAACGGGTCGCATTGGAATAGGCACAGACACGACAACCAGCATGCAACCAAGTTATGCTACTGAGGTGTCTATCGGGCACTCCGTACCGGAGGTTCAGCCGGTGAGTTTTTATACTGATCAATCCCACATCTACCTACGACGCCTAACTTGATGTTTATGACTTTATTTTGATACCAACTTACAGGGAGACACTGAAATGCTTGCTGACCCTAAACCGGAAGATTCCGAAAGCGAGAACATTGTGATGGAGGACGCAACTAGAAAGGTTGACATATCTGCTATTTCTGTCATAAACACCGTTAGAGTTGATAGCGGAACTGTTCTGAAAGAGGTAATTATATATGAAATCATTTTATTTCTTTACCAGATAAAGAACTCGATTGAATATCATATATAACCTCTAGTGGTCAACCATAAGTTTTTGGTACTTTACCGAGTCAAGTCAGCCATATACTTGGACATGTATTTCTAAGTAGTAATCAATAAATTTTGTGAATTTTTCCATATTAAGAAAGAAAGAATTGACATAAGACGGTATGGTTACACATATGTATGTGACAAGGTTAATTGAGAGGGTTAACCATGTTAAGGGCTTGATGATACCCATATCGTTAGCGATACAGACCATATTAAGAAATAATTTTTCATAAGGCTATCCATTGTTTTAGTTTTATCCATTGTAGTATCCAGGTCCGGCAGGAATGATATCAATCGGATGCTGTTTTTCCTTGAAATAAAAATATTGACACATTTATTAATGATACAACAAAGGCTAATCTTGAGGGAGATGGCGTGGACATTGATATGCTTGCTGATGACAACTCGACTGATTCCTCCTACGAGAAGGGCCTACAACAGGAAGTAAGATCTTTTAACACTTATTTATATGTATCTGTAAATGCAAACTTGCCATGGATGAGTTTAAACGTTTGCAATACATGTTTATAGCAATCAACTACAATGTTGAAATTGAGCATATTCCAGAAATAAGTCCTTCCAAAGTAGCCGGAGCAACATATATCCATGAGGTACTTAAATACTAATTGATCAATGCTTACTAATACCCCGACATAAGTCTGCCATGCATAAATTTTATTAAGTTTAACATATTTTGATTAATATATTTGGCCCATTGGTCATGAGCAGTCCGATATCGGTCACTTCGTGGCCGATATTGCTCTTGATTGGACCGAAAGTTGACCCGCATCATTTTTCTTCTTCGTTCCTTCGTCACGTCCTGAAACTTTATTTGAAAAATAGTCCGTTATTGATTTTCTCACACTATAAACTACTCTGTAGGGAATTTAAAATGCATAATTTACAAAGAATACGCATGGGACTTCCTCCCAAGTGAGCTTGTTTAATGTCACTGAGCTTGACGGGTTTTCTCGGGCGACTAATCGCGGTTAATCGAGGCCTCGATTATTGCTAACCGGGCTCGCATGCTTTCCAAAGCTGCACGGTCTATCTCAGATTGCTTTTCAAGATGAGGACTCTCAGCGCCATTTCTCTAGCTGCCATGATGTGTTCCGGGATATTAGTGGTCGTGGGATCCGGTGCAGTTGTCTCGTTTTCTGAAGCGACCTCTTCACTGAAAGAGCCTGCCACTAACTGACGCATTTGTCTGGTAACACGGGCTACCGCTTTGTCGTGGGTTTCATTCTGGAGTATTTATATGGGAGGGTTTACGATACCCTTCTTTTGCATCAATTTCTCAAACAAAGCGTGGAGACGCGCCTGTGCGCTGTGAACTAGGCTTTCGTTCCGTCGTTCGTTGACGAGTACTTCGGGTTCATTACTACCATCATCTCCATCCACAAATTATGTATCGTCTATGTCTCTGAGGTTGTTTGATCCGATTTCTTCAGAACTAACTTCGGAACCTTGGACGAACTCTCCATTCCAGATCTTGATTCTGCTATCCTGCAGCTCTGCTACGTTTTGACCGATGGGGAAGTAGATTTTATGGTAGTATTCTTTCTGAACGTATTTGAGGATCAGACCATAATTCTCGAAATCTATTTGCCCGCCGACATTCTACAGAAATTCCGTCCCAAGTACCAAATCGCCAATTCCCTCTGCTAATGATTCTACGACGTAGAAATCAGTGTTTATCCAAGAATTGTGGATTCGTATAAGAACACAATGAGCAATTCCGAGAGGTTGGATAAGTTTATCCTTGTTGCTCGTCAGGGTCATGTTGGCGTATGGTAAACATTCGACCTCGAGATCCTCGCAAAGTTCTCTGATCATAATGTTGACGGTAGAGCTGATCACATAAGGTTTTCTCCATAGGAATTTCCAAAATGCTGATCGGGATATGGTAACAGCCTCGATCATTGTGGGGTGTGATAGCGCGGTACCCAACTTGTCTGTTAAATGTATCCTCCCATTGTAGATCCTCTTCTAACTGAACCTCTATCGGCTCTGGTTCGACCATTTCTGCGTCGTTTTCTGATGATTCCTCTTCTGTCTGAATTTCAGGCGGCACTAATCTGTCTATCTCTGTGTCCTCAGACTCTTCATTCTCAGATGACTCCTCTTCAGATGATTCCTCGTCGATTCCATTCCGCAACGTCGGATATTCTGAACCGTCATTCTCACCTGCCAGACCCAATTGAAGTGTCTGCTCACGATTCTGCTGAGTTTCATTCATTGAGTAATACGTCTGAATGTCGTGAGTTCCCATATCTAACATGACAACTCTGTTCGTGACATTGATGTCGGTGCCAGCAGTGGCGAGGAATGGACGTCCGAAAACTAGCGGGTTCAGAGGTTGCTTCTCCATCTGGAGAATCACAAAATCCGTTGGTATTTCAACTCCTTGGAGTTGGACTGGTAAATTGTGCAATACTCCAACCGGCTTCGTGAGGGAACTATCGGCTAGAACGAGTTCAAATGGACACGAATGAAAGGTAGAATACCCAAGCGCGGTCGCTGTATCGTGTGACATGAAATTGACGGTGGCGCCCAAGTCGCATAGATAATTATCGAATGGCACCGCATGTAGAGTGCATGGAATGGTGAAGCTGCCTGGATCTTCTAATTTGTATAGAGTTTCGTCGGGGTCAGGTTAGGAGTTTTAGGCTTTGCGCAGAGATATTCAAATCGAGCTGATTCTCTATCGAACTGTTCAATCATGGCATTGTAGTTTTGTCGCATTTCCTCTGAGATGCACGGCTGTGCCAAGAGATCCATTATTCCTGGAAGCTTTTTTTCTGGTTTCGATGATTCCTCTTTGCATTTCGTCGAAGAAACTTTCCGTAAAGGGCTCGGAGAGGTCAGTGTGGGGGCTTTGTTCTGAGAACGTCCCCCTACTTTAATTGCATTGTCCTCGATGCAGGAAGAAGTTTGGAGTACGTTGGCATACTCTTCCTTCGCCGTTTACGTCCGACCAGGTAGAGTACCCATTGGGCGTTTTGAACTCGAGGCTATCTAGGCACCTGGTTGTCCAGAGCATTAACTTGTGAAGCCAGAGAGTCAAACTTTGCGTTAATCTCGGTGTGGTTTCTGTCTACTCTGGAGGAATGTCACGCATAAAGGTTGTGGTTTCCTGAGAATATTTCTTCTGTGACTCAATTAGTTGCTTGAGTAGAACTGTATTCTGATCTTCAGACGAGGGAACATTCCCCTAGAAAGGTAGTTGATGTGGCTTTTGAGCGTAGAATTCCGGGGGCTTTGAAGATTGTCCATGCTGTGATTGATGATACCTATGTTGTGGCTGACGATTCTGCTGACCATACGTAGCATAATTGTGGTTCTGATAACCCTGAGTTGGCTTCTGCTGTTGAGGATAAGTTTGGTCTTGCGGATTCGCAACATTTGGATTTCGGTAGTAGAGATTAGGGTTATAGGGCTTGTACCCTTGATTGCCCATGAAGGCGACTTCTTCCATGGTGAAATCAGTATTGTTAGGCTCCTCGGCTTCGCTGACGAAGTGGACGGAAGCTTGCTGGGCGGATATCAATTGATCAATCATGGCGCTTAGGGCCTGGATTTCTGAATCTTGGTTGTCCTTTTTAAGAATCACCGGGGCACGGTTGGCACGGTCATAGTCCTCGATGTGGGAGGTGCTACTCTGGANCACGGTCATAGTCCTCGATGTGGGAGGTGCTACTCTGGACGAGATCTTCAATGAGTGCAATTCCACGTGCCGGTGTTAACTTGTTAAAATTGCCTCCGCTTGCGGTGTTTAGTA
>OVAO01001085.1:0-16531 GCA_900406285.1 Biscutella auriculata
GGGTACCCGAATAACCCGAACTCAAGCTTAAATATACAAATATTTTAAAATGTTTTTTAAACTTTGACACAATTTTTAATGTTCAATATTTAAATTTAAGATATTTAATTTATGTTAAATTTTTTATTCTCAATTTTATGTTTNTATAATTTATTAATGAAAGTAGTTTAAATTTTCAGATTTATTAATATTTTGAGTATCCTCTTTGGCTTCTATTTCTTCTTCTTCTCCATCCTCCTCGTCTTCTTCCTCTTCCTCTTCATTAGATTTTAACTCTTTATCATCATCATCGTTATCATCATCCGAGCCATCCATATCCATGTCATCGACAACATCTTCATTCGAACCCTTAAACGCCAAATTCCCAAGTTTACGAATCTCTTCAGGATTTTTAGCAAACCTCTTAACTTCCTGACGCAAGCTAGACAACAAAGGTTGAGATTGAATATCTATTTGTTGCCAAATCTGTTCCGCATCAAAACCATCAACCAAAAGCTCATCAAAAGGAGACTTAGGGTTATGCGGCTTCAACTTCGTGAATAGATACTGAGATGCAGCACGAGCTACCTCAGATATTGAACTTGGAGCTAGAAAATCTGGAGGTTCAGTTGATTTAAGCAGTCTCCGTCGCGGTACATTGTGATGAATGAATAAGCAATTCAAAGCGTTTCCAGTTACCAACCTGTCAATCAAAACCCAAATTCCTGGAAAATTTGAGAGCTTCTTTCAATGAATAACTGTTAGACATGTAAAAACCTTATTGAAATCCTAACCGGTGAATCGATGGATCTATCTCTCAAGAACTGGATCGATGACATATATTATTGGAAGCAGAAGTTCAATCGTATTCGCTTTCGTTGGGTTAAAAGAGATGCGAACACAGCTGCCGATTCTTTGTCGAAATTTCAGAAAAATTGTCATCTCCATTTTATTGAATATGAACAGTCTCCTCAGTTTTTCGATGACGTTATGTTTTCCTTTTAATATTATTTGATTTTTTGATGAAAAAAATAAATAAAAAACTAAGATGACGTGTCAAGCTCTCATTGGACTAAATTGAATCCGACGTGGACAGGTCCAGAGGCTTCAAAAGCTTCCTTTCATGTATTATGATTATGTAAGCAGGTAAGCAAGCAAACAAAACAAACTGATTATAATGTACTCTCAAACTCTCTTTGATCTTTTAAGATCAAACCTATGTAGTGTGATAAATTGATGAGGATAAAAATACACAAATTTATAGAAAGAATTGTTATTAGACATTGATGAAAATTATGTTATAAAATACATCTTTCTATAACGAGTAGAATTGTAGATAAATATAAATATAAAGACTATATTTAAAGTATATTCATAAACAAAATATTTTGGGGAAATTTTTCAAAAGGACTATTTTTATCCTATGTGTGTAATTAAATCTTTAATATTCATTTTTCTGTATCTAGGTTTTATTTTTAGTGTTAATCTAATTTTAGCCTTGAGTTAAATTTGCATATGTTGTTAATTTTCGTTATTTTTAATCATTTTAAATAAGTAAATCAGACTTAACCATCATATATGAAATTAATATTAAGAAACCGAATTAGCATTTCAATTTTTTGGTTCAACACAAAAATAACTATTTGTCTTATTAGAGGTTAATTTTTTTTCTCAGACATTCGTGTTTGAAGCCTCTTCACCTCCTCCATCTGAAACCTAGTTCGTACAATTTCGTCGAGTATCTTCTCCGCCGGAAACCTTTTTCACTGCCGCACGTCCTCTTTGTCGAGACTCTCTTTGTCGAGACTCATCTACGCCGCACGTCTTCTCAATCTAAATAGAGGTAAGTTCTCGATATTATTTTGGTTTCGATTCCGGGTTAGCGATTCCATTAGTAGGTTATTCCTCTAGCATTATACATGTGTTTCTGTTTGATTTCGACTGGTGATTTTTAAGGGTTTCAGAGTTTTAAGGGTTTCACGATATTTGGTTATTGGTTTCATTAGATTCACGACAAGTTTGCCACTTTATGTGTTTTTTATTTCCTAGCATGTAATTTTGTTTGATTCCAAAATTCTCGAGAGTTGTTTGCGTTTGTTTGATTTCTTAGCCTTATGCAAGTAATTTTGTTCGATTCCGACTGATGATCTTTACAGGTTTCATCTTCTGGTTCCAGAGAAGACGTATTATGGATCCAGAAGACGTGTTCTGGATAATGAAAACTTCTTATATCAACGTTTTCTAGATCCAGAACACGTCTTCTGGATCGAGAATATGTGTTATAGATCTAGAAAACGTTGATAGAATATGTCTTCTGGACTTAGAATACATCTTCTGGATCTAAAACAACTTTGTTTAGATATATTTCCATGTATCTCTTCACTTGTTTTGCATATATTTTCGACCATTCTGACAATGTTTCGCTAATTTCATTGTAGGATGGAATCTGAGCTCCTGAAGCTCATCTTCAGAGCAGGCAATTTACCTGAAGTTGATCACATCAACAACACATGTAAGACGTTGTTGTTGTCAAAGCTAAAAGAGGCTATTCCAAAGGCTTACAAAGCTGTTAAACAGGAAACCATATTCAAACACTTCCTCACATTAATCGACAACGACTTAAAATTTTCGGGCCGCCTTGTCCACAGTATGCTCTAATGACAATTAGTATCCACGCGAAAACATGAGATGTGGTTCATTTTTGGAGGTATGCCTATGCAGTTTTCACTGCAGGAGTTTCATGCAATCACTGGTCTGAATTGCAAAGATGAACAAGAGAAGATCGATACACCCGAATTAGATGCAGAACATAAACAAGAATGTTAGTGTGAAGAATATTTTAGGTCTTCTTGAAGAAGTTAAGAATTGGAAGTCTATTGATAGGATCAGATTGATTTATATATGTGTCATAGTTGCCTCTATAATGGCGAAAGACGAGAAGACTGATATCCCACACGACTACATTAAGCTAAGGATGGACCTTGATCAGCTTCGGTCGTACCCATGGGGCCGAAAATTGTTCCAACACCTTCTAATTTCTATTAGCAAGGCTAGGGAAAATCTCAGAAACCCAAAAAGTTATGTTCTTAATGGATTCACATATGCATTTCAGATATGGGTCATGGAAGCAGTTTCATGCCTTGCAGCGATTGTAACTAGGGAAGCGAATCACGATGGTCCAAGATGTTCTAACTAGACATGATTAGCTAGAGTTTCGTACGATCAGATAAATCAGCTTGATGAAAGTCTTGGAACAACTGTAAGTTTTTTGTGTTTTGGTTATGATATTTTGACACTACAAGAAAACAAACGAAGAGCGACTACGATGAGCGACTACAATTGTGGTCGCTCCTATTAAGCGACTACCACGCGACTTATGAGCGACCACAAAAGCGACTACAGAGGCGTGGTCGCTTATGAGCGACCACATATACGCGATCGTTTATCGGCATCTACTGAGCGACCACATATACGTGGTCACTCAAACGTAGTCGCTTCGCAGTCCCCCAATGAGCGACTATACATAGTCGCTTATGAGCGACCACATCAGCGTAATCGCTCAATAGTAGTCGCAATGTGGTCGCTCCTAGAGCGACTGTGGCGCGTAGTCTCTCAGGGAGCGACCACATATCTTTAGTCGCTCAAAATGTAGTCGTTATGGGGTCGCCCCCAGAGCGACCACTTGGTTGTAGTCGCTAAGTGAGCGACCAATTAACTACTTCCTGAATGTGTCGCTCGTTTGCAATCAGGTAGTCGCTTTGTGATAGCTGAGTAGTCAGGTATGAATGACTACATGACCGTAGTCGCTTTGTAGTCACTTCGTCGGTTAAAACACATGTTTCTCATTCGTTTTTGGTAGTTGTAACTAATAGGAGCGAGTACGATGTAGTTACTTCGTGGTCGCTCATTTTAAGTTATATATACTCTCAAGGATCTCATAAGTTAAAAAAAACATTACGAAAGAAAAATATGACAAATCCTTATAATAATTGGAATTATAGAGAGTGGATGTACCGGAGAATGGATGAGGAGACAAATAACATAATCGCAGAGTATTATGTTGGAGTGGCCAAATTCATGAACGTTGCAAACAGTCAACCAATCGCGCAAAGTAGTGGAGGTAAGTTTTATTGTCCATGTAAATCAGTGCACGAGCCTATGCAAACAGGGTTAAAAGCGGTAGATAGCCTGGTTCCTATAGGCCGTGGTCAACGAGAACTTCTAATCGGGGACCGACAAACTGGAAAAACGACTATTGCTATCGATACCATATTAAACCAAAAGCAAATAAACTCAAGGGCCACCTCTGAGAGTGAGACAATGTATTGTGTNTACAATGTATTGTGTTTATGTAGTGATTGGACAGAAACGCTCGACTGTGGGACAATTAATTACTTGCAAGAACAAGATTTTTTTACCGGGAACTGGAGTTTGGAATCATCTGTTGCGGAGAGGATTTATGGTTGATTATTACGTTTGGTATAGACATGGTGAGGAAATGAATATAGGACCTAGTTCTAATTATGTAAGTAATGATGAACCAAGTCGTTGCCCCGGTGAACATGAAGAAAATATGGGTAATTATAACAATATTGGGGAGGATGGAGCTGTGGAAATGATTCATGATGGTTTTAATGAATCCATGAGATTAGATAATCGATATCATGATCAGAGTAATGATCTTGGTTATCAAACCCCGGTTGAATTACCAAACGATGAGGAACGTCCAAATGAGGAGACAAGGAAATTTTTCGAGATGTCGGAAGCTGGTAATAATCCACTCTATAATGGTTGTCATAAAGGTGACTCACAGTTATTTGTAGCCGCTCAGTACATGAACCTGAATGTAGATAATAATAGTAGTGAGAGATGCGTTGACGGTTAGACTCAGCTAATTTCCAGGATTTTGCCAACGGGTAACCAATCGACGAGTTCATATTACGAGACAGAGAAACTGATGCGTAACTTAGCTCTCCTATATCATACAATTAACGTCTGTATCGAGAATTGTATGATCTACTGGAAAGGGACTGAGTCATTGGATGAATGCAAGTTTTGTCAAGCACCAAGGTATAAACCTAGTGCCGGACGAACCAAAATACCATATAGTCGTATGTGGTATTTGCCAGTGGGGGAGAGAATAAAGAGAATGTATCAGACGAAAAGGAATGCTAAAGCAATGAGATGGCACGCAGAGCACCAGTCAGAGGATGGAACCATGATGCATCGGAATGGAAAAATTTTCAGTATAAACATCCTAGTTTTGCTGGAGAACCACGAAACTTTTACCTCGGATTGTGCACTGATGAATTTACCCGTTTGGTATGTCACGACATCATTCTCTGTGGCATGTGATTGTGACTCCCTATAACCTGCCCCCAGATATGTGTATGAGTGAAGAATTTCTTAACAATTTTGAACTCTGGTCCAAAGCATCCAAGAGCAAGTCTTGATGTTTTTCTCCGGCCTCTGATCGATGAGCTGAAAGAACTATGGTGTACGGGTGTTGAGGCATACGATATATCAAGTAGATAGAATTTTAATGTAAAAGTTGTGTTGATGTGGACGATAAGCGATTTTCCAGCATATTCGATGCTCTCAGGATGGACAACGCACAGTAGATTGGTATGTCCAATATGCATGGAAGATACAAAGGCATTTCAGCTGCCAAATGGAGGGAAGACGTGTTGGTTTGATTGTCACCGACGATATCTCCCTCAAGGTCATCCAATGCGGAAAAATAAAACACATTTTTTGAAAGGCAAACATACAATTAATGTAAACCCACATGAAACTCTGATCGGTGCGCAAGTGTACGACGAGCTAATTTTGCAAGTAAATCCGCGGAGAACATCTGAATGGGGTGGGAACGGTCATGAGGTAAAGCAACCTGGATATGGTAAGGAACATAATTGGCACAAAGAAAGCATGTTCTGTGAGTTGCCATATTGGAGGGATTTAGATAAATGACATAATCTGGATGTCATGCATATAGAGAAGAATTTATTTGGTAACATCTTGCACACTGCGATGAATGACGTCAAATCAAAAGACACAGAGAATTCGAGAAAGGATTTGGCCATATTTTGTACAAGGAAAGAGTTGCATCGAGATTCTCGTGGCAAAGCTCCTATACCTATCTTCCGATTGTCAGATGTTGAGAAGACACGGTTATTGGAATGCATCAAAAATAAAGTTAGATTCTCAGATGGTTATGCGTCAGACCTAGATGCTTGTGTAGACCTTGACGTCGGAAAGTTTCGGGTATGAAGAGTCATGATTGTCATGTATTAATGGAGCGGTCGCTCTCATTTATTTTCGCATAACTCTTACCTCGAAGCGTACATCTTGCTTTATCTGGTACGTAAATTATTATTATACAACCTTATAAAAATATATTCGGTCCTAATTAGTATACACAGTACTCACCTTACTACGATATAACTTATTATGAGCAGGCATTGAAAACTTTTTCCGTGACTTGTGTGCTAGATCGCTAAAAGCAAACATGGTTCAAATTATGAGAAGAACATAGTGATAATTCTATGCATTTTGGAGAAGATATTTCCGCTAACCTTTTTCGATGTAATGGAGCATGTTACCGTACATCTTCCTTATGAAGCCGAACTTGGTGGGCCTGTACAATACAGGTGGATGTATCCTTTCGAGAGGTTTTTTAAGAAATTGAAAAGCAAGACGAAAAACAAAAGGTATGCAGCAGGCTCAATTGTGGAATCGTATGTGAATGACGAAATTTCATATTTCTCAGAGCAATACTTCGCCTCAAATATACAAACAAAATCAAGGTAAATTTGAGCTGATATAAGTATATATACATCATGTGAGCGAGTATTTAGAATTTCTTAATTAATTTTAATGTATTATATATATAGGTTAAGTAGATATGACGAAGGTGAAGCCCCTGTTTATCCAATTTGGGGTATTCCAGATATATTCAGTCTGGTAGGTCGTGGAAGTGGAAGATGAAAGGAGATTTATATCTCTCCAACAGATTACCATTGTGCACACGCATATGTTTTGCGTAACTGTGATTACTTTCGGCAACTTGAGGGGTATTTTAATATTCTATGTATATATATTATATATATATTATTAACTCTAAGTTTTCAATGAATAACTTATGTTGGTTATTTTGTACAGCATGTTTGAAGCTCAAATTCGTTTCATGTTTCCTACTATAACCGAAGATGAAGTTTGTACAAAAAGAGATGCAGAATTCCCTACCTGGGTTAGACAGTATGTAAGTATATTGTTCCTAAACACAATATTGAATATTTAGTTATATAAATGGATTAAAAATGAAATTTAAATGAATATGTCAAATTACAAGTGCTTGTAGAATTGGGACGAACGAGGAGTTTCCAATATGGGTTCAGGAGTTAGCCCAAGGGTCCATTAGTAAGGCTTTGACGTGACCCATATATTATACGAGAGGATATTTGTTCCATACACAAAGTCACGCATCTCGAAAGAAAACATATAACTACGGAACATGTGTGAAAAGAGTAAATTATGTAGATGCATCTGATGAAGCTGATTTTTATGGGAACATAGTAGACATCATGCAGTTAGAGCATACATGATTCGTGAACTTGAAGATCACATTATTTAAATGTGAATGGTATGACTCGAGGGAGGGTAGAGGAACAAGAAAGAGCAATGGGGGTGTCATCGATGTTCTCACATCCGGGAAATATAACAAATATGAGTCTTTCATTTTGGGTAATTAATTTTTATTTTATTTAATCATATATACTATATCAAGTATATATTTAAATAATATGTTTGCTAAGTAAAGTTATATGTCTGTTACAGCTTCTCAGGGCGATTATGTTTGCTATGTACCATACCCCTCCACGAAGCACCTGAAGAAATCGTGGCTCAATGTCATGAAAGTCACTCCTCGTGCGATTATTTATGGGGCATATACAGACGTGTTACCTCCTTTTTTGCAACAGGAAATCTATGCTTATGTTGAAATAACTACTATTGAAGAGATGGTCGTGGATAATTTAGCAGATGGATCAGGTGCTGCTGAGGATATTCAATTTGGATGACGCCGAACCTGAAGATGAATTTATATGTAATTTATCTTCTTTTCTGATGATGATGATGAAATTGTTGAACGTGAATAGTTAATGATATGTATTTTCCTTGTCATGATTTCATAAGTTTATTCGAAAACTCATTTCGGTATCACATCCGATGTACGAGGTTTCTTCGTAAATGTAATGTTCATGATCTACTGATATAACAATTTCTGACCGTCCAAATTATATTCATTACGAATAAGATCATTCAAGTTCCAACTTCATTGTATGAAGCAATAAAGGTAAGATACGACCCAAAACTATTCAATTTCAATAAATACAATATATCAACTTCTAAACCCTAAAAGTGGTCGCTCATTGCGACAATGAAGCGACTACAAAGCGACCACAACTACATATATCAATGCCCTAGAAAATTTACAGATTTTTTCATCCTCGTCAGACCTAGCTTCTTATGAAAGAGGTTACGAAATCCTAAACGACCACAGAGCGACTATGAAGATGAAAAAATGAAAGAGGTTACGAAACCCTAATTGTGGTCGCTCAGAGGTAGCTAATGAGCGACCACGAAGCGACCATGTTTTAGGGTTTCATTTGTGGTTTCAAACCCTCAACACTATTACCCCGATGAGCGACNAATGAGCGAACATAAATCGATCACGGATATGAGCAACCACGGAGCGACCACCAATATGAGCGACCACGGAGCGACGACGAAGATTACCGTTACGATCTAGAATAAAATTGGTCGCTCCGGAGCGACCACCGTAATAACGAAAATTATATATTACTGTCATCATTACAGTCGCTTCTTGGTCGCTCATGTGGTCGCTTATGAGCGACCACGGAGCGACGACGAGGATAACCGTTACGATCTAGAATAAAGGTGGTCTCTCATAAGCGACCACAAGAGCGACCACCGAACGATCACAAGAGCGACCACAAGAGCGACCACTGAGCGACCACAGTGATGCACGAATCTAGAGGTCGCTCGATGGTCGCTCATAAGCGATCACCTAGTGACGACGCGTGTGGTTGCTCATAAGCGATCACCTAGTGACGACGCGTGTGGTTGCTCATAAGCGATCACCTAATGACGACGCGTGTGGTCGCTCATTTTTAAAATTCTATAAATTGAACAATTCGTCGTAAAAAGTATCATTATCAACTCATACCTCATAATCTCTCTCAAATACTCTCAAAGTCTCTTAAAATCTCTCAGAAAAATCACTTCAAAATGTCTCAACACTCTGGATCTTCGAGGCAGCCATCTACGCCGAATTTGGGTGCGGGATACAGTTTTTTCCCGAACCCAAATAATCTCTCGCCCGATTATATTCGTTCCAGCGTCGGCCAAACGTGGCCGCTCACTCAGACCCAGCTGTTCCCGGGCCAACAGCAACACCCCGGAACTCCGACATGGCCTGGACATTCATCAATTATGCAGTACAGGCCAGATTTGGGGACTCCGACTTCGCAGCGGGTTCCAAATATACATCTCGAGGGCGCTGCGTCTGCTGGCCTTCCTCCGCCTCTGCCTCCCGTGGAAGACCCGGTCATCCTGCTCGACGTTCTTCTTCAGCTGGAGGGACGGGAGAGATTGCCGCAACTCGATCCGGAACATATCAATGGCGCTCTCTGGTAATTTCTATTTTCTATAAAAATTTCGTTATTTCATATTTATTAATTTTTTCAAAATATTTATTAGGTTAGAAATTTAATACATTAATAAATTTTAAAATATAATTCAATTTTAGAATATTAATTATAATAATATACTTGTAATTATTTTTAAGGTTCGAGCAGGACGATAACATTATCGTTCCTTCCATCTCGAAGGTATTCATGGACAAGTTTGACGGTCCGTACACCAGTTGGTCGGTCGTCCCTACCCATGTTCGTGATCGATACTTCTACTCCTTCGCGGTAAGTCATATTTTATTGAAGAAAATTTACTTCTACATTTATATTTCATCGTTTCTAACTAATTTTTTTTCTTTGTAGCATAAGTATAACTGGAACCCGGCTATAATCGGTTTAGTGTGTCAGGAGTTCGACACGATCATTAAGCGCCGTCTCAAGGACAATATCTCCTGGGTAAAGCGATCGGAAAAGCGTCCCCCATGGATTTCCGAAGACATTTGGGCGAAGCTGTGGGCCAAATGGAACACGGACAAGTCCAAAGAGAGGAGCTCAAATGCTTCCATCTCTCAGAACTTAGATCGGGATGGCTTTGGGGCCCACAAACATCTCAGCGGCCAGAAATCATATCGTCGCGTTCAGCGGGAAAAGGTAAATAATTTAAGTTTTTATGATAATAAATTTACAAATTTAAAACTAATTTAATAATTTATTTTTTCTAATAGTCGCATACACGTGATCACATAGTCATTGTGTTTCACCAGCCAGATGTAGTTAACCTCCATTGATTTTCTATTGTTTTTAGATATATGTTTGTTCTGATTTGTGTTGTGTTACCATGTTAAGTTCTTATAGATTCTTGTTGTGATTTCATTGTACATAAACGTGTTGTCAACTATATGAATTCTTGAATTAAAGCATGTTATTATGATCAAATAGACCAGAAAATTACATAAATATCAGGAATTCGGATAAAAAATTGTATTTCAGATCCAGTACACTTCTGTTACTTCTATTATGTGTGGAATCTGGATCCGAACACGTAATTTGGATCCAGAATACGTCGGTTACTTCTGTTATGTCTACTATAATCTGGATCAGAACGCGTATTCTGGATCCAGAATACGTCGTTTACATATGTTATGTCTATTGTAATCTGGATCAGAAAATGTGTTACGTATCCAGAACATGTCTGTTTGTTCTATGTCTATTGTAGTTTGGATCAGAAAAACGTATTTTGGATCCAGTACACGTGTGGTAAACTTGACACACCTAATACGTATATTTGGATCATAATACGTCTTCTGGATCCATATTACTTACTCTCGAAAAGTGCAGTTAATACGGGAACCTACAGTCAATATGAGAGTTCGTTAACCGTCATTTTAGAGATAAATACATCATTAACTCACTCGTTCCGATTTTTCTCAAATACAACATATTTTCATCCTCAGTTAACCGAAAAAATGGCAAAACCACTGGAATTAATCAACGTTGAACATTTTAATTCATCAAGTGAGGGCGAGAGTCAAGGGAGTGCTGGAGGAATAAACATGCATGTGGCTGAATATGATAACGCCCAAGCAGTGGTGGGTGAAGCATCGACGGAAGAATCTGTCCGTGGAGTGGCTCCGGGTATACCGATGCCGTCGGTTGGACTGATGATACCGAACATGTCAGGCAGACCGCAACCATTAATGGGACCAGGATATAACCGGATCACGATGGTGGTCCCTACTGGACAAAACTCCACACTAGAGGACCGTCAGAACATCAGGGTTATGATCAAGATGCTTCAGAACATTCTCAAGAAGACTCAAAAGAATTAGAGCGTATGAGATCTATGTAAGCTTGTGTCTATTACGTTGTCTATAATGTTATATCTATTACGTTATGTCTATTAACTTTTATTGTGTCTGCTATGTTGTATAAGACTTGTGTTCATTTAACTCTAAAGAAATGTAAGTGTATGTTATTATGTATGAAGTAGATATGTATGTTTAAACACATCTCTGGATCCAGAAGTCGTATTATGACCCAAATCTGGATTTAACAACGTAATATGGATCCAGATTTAGATCAGACAACGTAATCTAGATCCAGAATACGTATGTTAACATGTTTCAATCAGTGAAAATATTTTGGTTTTTGCATCAGTAATAAAATTACATTCGTTTTGTGAATCATATTAATTACAAAAGAAAAAATAGGTAACTATTTATATCTCTATTCGATATATTTATCGATCATGCTTCAATAATTTAAGAAAAGTTGAACTTCACGATGACACAAACAAATATCACAGGCCGAAGAAGACATATTTTCTCAATAAGGCTCTCAACCATAATCCTTCACAAATAACAAATGTGTTTGGCCATCGCAGTTGCACCTCTCATGGACGTAGTTCCTTTGTACTTGTCTCATCATTGGTTGCCCGATTCAAAAGACAGACTCTTTGATATTGTTACGGAGTTTTTCTATATCCGTCATCGTATGTAACATCGAAGGTTTTATAAAAGAAGACAAGAGTTTGAAGCCCTTTTGTTTTTTTTTGCCACCGAGAGATATAAGGATCAACAAGCAGGTTTAGTTATTTGTTCTAGTCCTCTATCTTTTTTTTGTTCATTGCTATTACGGTGAAAATAGTTTACAAGTCCTTTACGATAAAACGCTACGGGTTTCCATTTTTTCGAAATCTCTTTAAAAATTTGAATATTTTTCTCAACTTTTCAGGTTTGTGGGTCCATGGAAACAAGGGAAGTTCATGGAGAGAAATTTGTTGGAGAACATATGAATCATTGCAATATTTTTGAAAAGACTTTGAAGTCTGTTCGAGAATGTGAATATCATATAAAGAAGCGTCTGCAACACGCAAAGAGATATCAACAAGAATATCATCTGGTAGATAATTAAGAGACATTATTGAAAGAGGAACGATGTTTGAGTTTTAGAGTTTTGTGTTACTCCATTGATCGACAATGTCATGTATTTATATAGGCTAGAAAGAGTCGTGCATGTTCGAATTCTTCGTCAAGCACTTTGAAACTCATGCTTGTTCAAGGTCATGTCTACTCCTAACAGACATCGTTTTGACATATTTCTGATCAGAACACGTAATCTGGATTAGAACACATATTCTGGATTATAACACATATTCTGAATCAGAACACGTATTCTGGATCAGAACACGTATGCTGGATCCAAAACACGTGTTCTGGATCAGAATACATGTTTTGATCCAGAATACGTGTTATGTTCTGCACAACATAAACAGAGAGATGCGGTATTTTAGCCTATTAAAATTCAAACTAAAAACAGTGTTCTAGGAGACGAAATAAAAAGATCCAAACACGGAAAACATGATCCAAATGATCCAAATACAAAAACAATGACCTAAAACGAAACAATGAAACATTATCTAGATTGGAATATCACATGTAGCTCTATTATGGTCTTCATTACCACATCTAGCTCATATGTGCCTCCTAAACTGTTTAGAACCTTGAGATGACCGAGATAGCCTTATCTTATCTTCAACAAATTCATATCATCTTTTTCTTCGTCTGCCAAGTCCTCTTCTTGTTCGAGGTGGTAAGACTTCTGACTATTCAGTCGATGGAATAACCCACTCATTTTCAGGAACCGCAATAGGATTGATGCTTTCTTCATAAGCAGCACTCCATGCACTTATGTGATAAACCTCATCAGTTATTTTGTGCAGCTCAAAGCCTACGACAAATGCGCATTTGATTGCATGTTTGCATGGAAATTTTTCTAGATAAAATTTCCTACAAGAGCATGATCTTCTTTCCAAATCGACAACATAGTCATATGCATTACCCTTGACCTTAAACCTGCTAGTGGTAGACGAGAAAATAATAAGCGATTTAGCGCTTTCTGTCTTTTTAGCTATCTTATCCTCGATGTCAGCTGTCAACGGAGTAAGGTGTTTTTGCACTCAATGCTCAACGTTAAAAAAACCAACATGTGAGCATTTCTCTTATGCTCTCCAATAGAGAAATCAACGGGTACTCTCTAGGCGTACACAAAGCTGAGTTTTTCGACTCAGCCAAATTTGTGGTTCTTACGTCATACATATCACCCGAAAATGAGCCCGACTCCATTTTTTTACATTAGTATCGTTTAGATATTTTCCGACTAACAGAGTGGTGCTGCAAATCCGACTGAAAGCATCCTCGAACTCAGCAATCCTGTAAGCTTTCGAAGCTTGCGTAACCAACCCGGCTATGCCATTCGCTTTGAAGTATGTCATGATATTAGTCAACAAATGGTGGATACAAATCTCATGATTGGCAGATGGATAAACTTTAGCAATTGCCTTGAGGATGGCGGGATGTCTATCTGAAATGAAAACTAAATTCCGGTCATCAACAATAACTGCTTGTATTTGCGTGAAAACCACTCCCAAGAATAATCGTTTACAGTTTCTACTATCCCAAAATCTATTGGATACAAGCTTGAGTTTCCATCTAAGGTTGTTGCAACAAGTAGAACTCCCTTGTATTTGCTTTTCAAAAACGTTCCATCAACAACAATTACCTTCCAAATGGCCTTATAGAACCCTTTAACAGAATGACCAAACGAGAGAAACAGATACTTGAACGTACCTTCATCATCTGTTTTATACTTTGTATAAGTTTTAGGATTCGCCAGTTCTAGCATATGCAAGTAGCTCGGTATCTTACTGAAACTTTTCGACAGAATACCTCTAATAGCATTGACAGCATGCTCGCGAGACTCCCATTCGTGAGTGTAAGAGAGCTCGGCTCGATGTTCTGTCCGCATGAAATTAATGATTTCATTTGGCTTGGGACCATCCTTCACACCCTCATACTTTGTCCTGAGCAGATTACCAACTGTTTTTGTTGAAGGCTTCCTAGAGAACTTGGTTTTCTTCGATGAAGCACAATGTATGCTCAAAAGTGTATTTGTTGATGCAGAAATATGTTGATTTATCCAAATGCTCAGCTCGAATTCTCAAATTACACGAAATGACTTTGTAGCGTGGAAACAAAAATCTCTTGTTCGATTTTGTGACCCTATAATCAAAGCTATATTTCATGTCACATAGCTCTAAAGTCATATGCATATCTTTTTGTCCTTGAAATGTTTATTTTCTTGTAGACAGTCTACGACCAATGAATTATCCATCAGAGATTTGGGCACAAATTCATCATCGTCCTCTAATCCATCACTAACATTTCACTCGGCATCTGTTGAACAACTTTCATAGCCTAAACTCGTTGGCACACATACTTTCAGCAATTCTGGACTAGTATTGTAGTTCTCATCTTCATTGTTAGAAAATTTTGGTTCCTCGTTCAGATCAAGCATGTTTCCAGTATCCTGATCACTAGGAGCTACACCAATATCTTCCCTGTATTTATAGGTCACACACACCTGAGTATGAACGTCATGTTTACATGACGAAAGAAAGTATTGAACTTGTCGATCGTTTGTGACAATCACCAGAGTATATTCAACTGCACCAACACAATCTGATGGACAGTAGCTCATTTCTACATCAAAACTACTTTGATTCATATCGTAGTCTTCTGAAACCATCGTTATGATATCTTCAAGAGTGTTACACGAATCCAAATGAAGTCCTCTAACACACTTTGTGCTATCAACAACAAATTTCCATTTAGTATTTTGCTTGGACCATACACCACATACCACATAGAACTGCTCTTGTTTCATCTATAATGTACATTACAAAAATGAGAACTTATTAGTCAAGAGAAAAATAGTCTCTAACAAACAATTATACCTACGTACAAGAAATAGAGCAATGGGTTTTGGATCTATAACACGTTTTCTGGATCTATAACATGTGTACTGGATCCAAAACACATGTTTTGGACGTATTCTAGATCCAGATGAAGTTAGGGTAATTAACAAAGCAAGCCAGAACACGTGTTCTATATCTAGAACACGTGTTCTGGACGTACTCTGGATCTAGAAGAAGTTAGAGGAAATTAACAAAGCAAGCCAGAACACATGTTCTGGATCCAGATTACGTGTGCTGACTTGCTTTATTAAATACCTTTAACTTCTTCTTGACGCAGAGTACATCCAGAACATGTGTTCTGGATCCATAACACGTATTTTGGATTGCTTTGTTAATTGGCATAACTTCTTCTAGATACATGAATACTTCTAGAAAAATTTTTGGATCCATAACATGTGTTCTGGATCCAGTTAACGCGTTATGTTTCTTGTTCGAATTCACGTAATTGGAGACGTAGGTTATCTGGATTTGAAGTATAGTAGACATATCTTAGAGTTCTTGCGTAAATGGAGTTGAATTCACGTGGTTTATAACCGAATTCGATCGAGTTTCTTGTGAGTTGGTTCCAAAGATCAGTTGATCGTGAATGAATAGAATAAATCGAAACTAAATAACATAAACTTAAAGTAGTTGATCGTAAAGAAGAATGAGATCATCGTGAATGAACAAAAAAAACTCGAAAAAACAACAGTTTGCACGAGGAAGAAGGAGGTGATCGTGGTTCAAAATTGATTTGATTCAAATTACCATAACTAATTAGTTAATTGAGTAAACTTCCCTAAAGAAAATAGATACAATATTTTTCTAGATTTGTTTCAGTGTCCGATTTTAACTCTAAACATTCATTAAGGTTAATTTAGTCATATTATGAACAAAATTTATGAAAGGTCTAATTGCACAAACACAAGGTGAATGTGTCCCTTTTGAACATTTCTTTCAAATATTTTTATTAAATTTTTTTTTTGTAATGTAATATATATTCAACAAAAAATGGTTCTATAGGTTACCCTGCTACACGCCAATA
>OVAO01001086.1:0-12905 GCA_900406285.1 Biscutella auriculata
AAAGACAAAAGCAAGAAAATGACAAAAGAACCAAATTAGTAAGTTTTTTTCCAAGTTTTAGGGTTCCTTCTCTTTATAAAAAGGGACCCTCTTGGGCATCAGTCCCGAGCTGGCCAACCAGGACACTTTGGTTTCTAGGCCGGGACTCTTCACAGGAAGGCTTCGGGGATCACCCATCCCGGACTGGGTATGAGCCTCTAGTCTGGGACTATTACTCCGGGATGGTGCTTCGAGGTCTTCCAGCAGGATGTGTCCCAGGTTATAATGCCCGGGATGCACCCCGGGACTGGTTGCTTTGGGGTGAGATGAGAGGGTCGTCTCGGGCTAGGTATAGCCTCTAGACCGGGACGCTACTCTGGGACACTTTGGTTGAGGAACGTCCCGGGTTGATCTACCCGGGATCTTGGCCGGGATTGGTCGTTCTAGAACCGGTGCGGTTTTGCTCGTTTTTGCAAGTGAATTTCCGTTTGATCCGCGTTTCATCCTTCAGTTGCTTCACACCTGATAAATGCAAATGCAATGCAATATGACCTAAAAATATTCTAAATGCAATCTAAAACCGAATGAAAACAAATGAAAACGAGACCGAAAAGTGGTAAAAAACACAACATATCATTGACCAAACTAGGCACTGAAGAATCCTGAAGGCTTGTTGTAAGTAGGCGTCGGGTGAAAACTCTTTTGGTTAAAATGCTTGTGGTTAGTGTAGGAGAGGTTGCCTTGTTGTTTATAGCTATACCTGGTGTTCAAGTATCCGTTCATGTATCGAGTTAACCCATTCGGGTTTTGGGTTATCGGGTTTATAGATTTTGGATACATTCGGGTTATTTTATTTTTTGGGTCGGGTTCAGGTTATTTTCGGGTCGGGTTCGAGTTACCAAATTTTTCAAAATCTTTCGGATTCGGGTTCGGGTTACCAAATTTTTCAAAATCTTTCGGATTCGAGTTCGGGTTACCAAATTTTTTAAAAAAATTTCAAAATTTTCAAAATATCTGAAAATATTTTCAACAAAAATATATTAAAAAGTACTCGAAATACTAATGAATCTGAAAATCTAAACTATTTTCATTTAAAAATATCATAAAATACAAAAACTAAACATAAATTTGAGAATAAAACACTTAAAATATATTAAATATCTAAAATTCTAATATTGAACACTAAAATTATATCATTTAAAAAACACTAATAAATATTGAATATTTAGATCAAAGTTCGGGTTTTTCAGGTACTCGAAATATTTCGGGTCGAGTTCGGATTTGGTTTTTTGGGTTATGAGATTTAGTACCCGTTCAGGTTTTTCCCCGGGTTCGATACTTTTTTTTGGGGTCGGATTTGGGTAATTTTTCGGGTTTCGGTTTTTTCCCCAGTCCTATCGATAGTTGTTTGACCCATGTTGATATCCTTGTAGTCCCACATAGTGAAATTCCTCTTGAAGCACCTTCTTCTGGATCCCATCATCAATGTCACTTACTTAAAGAACCGTGCCATATTTGAAGTTGAAGAACCGATCGAGCCGCTCATGAAGATACTTAATTTCCCTGTTGCATTAGTCATCTCTTCCAATACCATCATCACGAGCAGTTCTAACATGTTTGTCACCATAATTGTTGTCGCTTTGTACAAGGTTCCCATTGAGGAGCATTCCGGTGCGTGTTTGCTCGAAGAAGTTTCCTTGGCTTGCTATATTGAGCATCACGCAGTACTTTGGTTGAAGCCCACAGTAAAGAATACCAAGATGGCTTTCTTTTGAAAACCCATGGTGAGAGCACTAAAGAGTGTAGCCCTTGAAACGTTCTCATGCTTAATTCACTGAAAGATTCAGTCACTTTTTGAGTAAATCCTGAGAATTCAAATCTTAACCTAGCAGTTCTCTCTGTAGATAAGAACTTGGATAGAAATGCTTTCTTCCAAGCATTCCAAGTTGATACAACCTCCCTCAGAGACCAAACCGAATTGAAGAGATCTATCCTCCAGCCTTTGAGAGGCTAAAAGATCCAAGCTTGGATCTTTAAGTTGGGGAGCTCCAACAGCCGTAAGTTTTCTTGGAGGTCTTCTCTGATGAAAATGAAGGTGAGTTGCTGAAGAAGCCTCGGCGAGATTGTGTAGGGAAGATGGATGAACGAATGGTGGAAGAATGATGGCTATGGCGGCTAGGTGGAGATGGAAGTGAGATCTTGAATATGGTGGACTAATGGAGGTGATTTCGTGAGCTTCAAGGGAAGAGCAAGGACTGTTGGTAGCTGGATAAAGGTGAAAATGAAGTGAAGATGGAGGTGGAAGATTTGTGAGCTTGAAGATGATGGAAAGGAAGCACCTTTGAGGATAAAGATGGAGATGCCGTGAGTTGAGATGGAGGACGATGTGATGAAGATGAAGTGATTAAGAACAGTAGCTTGATGAAGGTGGAAATGATGGGGAAACGAATTGGACCACAAAGGAGGTGGAAATCCTTTGATACACCAAGATAACCAAAGATATGACACACTTAGGGTTTTGAGAAATATTACTCATTCTCAAAGTGAACTTCCATGAGAGAAAATCTCTTAGTTCAAATAAAAAATGAAAGTTAAAATACATTTCGTTTACAAAGTCTTTAAATAGTAAAAGGAAGGGAAGGGAGCTAAAACCCTAAAACTTAAAAAGGAAGCTATTTTAAGTTGAACCGATTTGTGCACGGATCGAGCCAATCTTCTTCTCTTGGATCCGGTTCATGGAAGGTCTTTCTCCTTCCTTGGGGATTCACACTTAGGCAATGATGCGTCTATCTTAGCCTCGTTAAAACCCGGTCGGGAAAATCCAATGGGACAAAACCCGAATCAGGAAAAAGAGTACTAATTTGGACACCTATAAGGTGATCCATGACTTGAGCTTTCAAGGCTATGATGACTTGAATGATCTACATTAAGCTCCATGGGTTGTGAATGATCTTCAATTCTCTCTAAAATAGTCTTCAAAAAGCAGCTCAAGTCCATGTTCAAGCTTGTCCAAAACATCTGCTCTAGCTCTAAGCTTGAGACTGGTCACGCGAGTATCATTCCCTCCTTCTTGAAAAGGATTTTGTCCTCAAATCTGTTTTAACTACAAAATAGAATACCAAATAAGTCTCATCCACACGACCAATGAACCCAACTCTAATGGCATACTAATCAAATCAATTCCGGGTTCCCAAACAAAACAATGCATCATTCTCAATCACAAGTCAATAATATAATCCAAATCATAAATCAAGTATAAGTTGACTAAGAGATGGGAAAGGAATGGCTTAGCCACATGGGTGATGTCACAAATCAACCCATGAGATAGAAGGAGTCTCAAGACGACGGTCTTGATGATCCAAGGAGGTGCTGGTCGAGGTCTTGCTATGGAAGTTTCTTCTTGAACCGTGGAGGGTCCAAGAACGTGTGACAACTCCAAGAGAGGCACGACCGAGAGATGTGCCAAAATGAGCTCGCCATAGGCGGTCCGTGGGTGCATGGCATGAGAAACAACGTGATGATGGTCCATCGAAGATGATAGCAAGTCTTCGGGTCGCCATACAAAGGTTTGGAGTCGTCCAAGTGAGGAACGCTCCATCGGTGATGGCCTTGAAGTGCTTCGGGTCAGAGTCAAGTGTATTAGGCCGTGAAGGAGCAATCTAAACTCCAAAGAAAGGTTGGCATCTACCCATGGCCGCATGGCATAGTGCACTACTAAGCATTCCCTTTGACCTACAAGTACAACAAGGTCATAAGCATAAGAATGTAGTTCAACACAAGAAATCATCAATATCCATTCCAAGTCAATGCAATAGATATCATGAATTAAGGTCAAATCGACTAAGAGAGGGAATAGAGTTGTCTTAGCCGTGTGGGTGATGACTCGGGTCATCCCACAAGAGAAATAACATCTCAAGATGGTGGTCTTGAGGATCCAAGGAGGTGTTGGCCGTTACCTTTCCAAGAAGGCTTCAAGATCGTGATGAAGTGAGTGAGACTCCAAGTGTGGTGCAGCTCCTCTAACTAATCAATGTTAACGGTTATGTGGCTCAAATAATGATCTCATACTCCTTTGGAATCTTTCCAAGTGCTCGAGTTTTTGATTAAGGAATCCCATGACCTTTGTAGACGCTTCTTCTTCTACTACATCTGTCAAGGCATCAAGAAATTCTAAGGAATGTTTTCCTCTTTCAAAATCTGAAACTTTAATAATTTCATAAGCAAAAGAATATGGACTACAATATAGATCCAACAACATCAATCCCAAGTCAATATAACAAATGGCATTATCTAAGTTCAAATTGACTAAGAGAAGGGATATAATTGACTCATCCATGTGGGTGATAATGGTGGTGTTGATGAACCAATGAGGGGCTGCCCGTGGCCTTGCTAAGAGAATCTCTCCTTGAGCTGTGAGGATTCTAAGGGCATGTATGTTTGGTGGCAGCTCCAAGAGAGGCAATGACGTGTATGGTGCTATCGGTTGGCAAGAGCGAGAAAGTCCGGGTTGCCAAGAGAGAGATAAGGGCCTTCCAAGTGAGGAGAGATCCTTCGGTGGTGACCTCATGTTACTCCGAGTCGGAGTTAGTGCTCTTCGGCCGTGAGGTCGCGGTCGAAGCTCCAAATGAGGTTCGACTTCCATGCATTTCACCGTAAAAGCTAACATTCCTTGCCATGGAATTAAACGCCAAACTCCAATCCAAGATGTCATGTAATATTTCCTACAAAATATGAAACAATTCAAAGGCGTTACATCTTGAATCGAAAATGGTAAGATAGAAGTGAAATGGCCTTTCTCGGTGGCCTTGGCAAAACTTCTCCTATTTGTGTCCTTGAACTCCCAAGGTAAAGATTCACCAAGCACTAGATCAAGAGGCTTCAGTGTGCCTTGAACCGTAGTGAGTGCATGGTCTACTTCAGTGACCGCTTGAGAAGATTGCTCAATCACATGTTCTCCTCATTCTTCTTCTCCTGAAATGTGTTCAACTAACTTGGCAATAGACACATGGCTCAAATGATTGGTAGTAAAAGCATATGAATCAAGTTTAAGGATAGAAGTAACCGAGGTCGTGGCGATACCTAGTGTAGACTTGGGACACAAGCCTCGCCTCCAAGCATCAATGTGCTTATCAAAGATCCGATCAATGGTACCAAGGAGTTGATGACTAGAATTCAGATGATCCTTGGTCAGTGACGTGAGAACATGATCGGTAAGGGCATGCTCGGTCAAAGACTCTCGGCCCTAGGATGCGTCATGAGGAAGCGGATCAAGATGGGTCAGGCCGGTAGAGTCGAGCTGTCCATAAGAAGGTGCGGTAAGGGTGGGTACAATCGAGCGAGGAGAAACGCTTGCTTGAGAGTACTGACGCCTTCATCTATGACATGATCTATGGCTCGAAGTCCCTCAATATTAAGTCCCGGAAGAAGCTAAGGCGCGATCGATCGTTGTATCGGATAGCTATCAAGACGGGTGGCCGAGACAGTTGACAACAAAGATTGGACGTTCGATCGAGTGGGTGAATGATCGGGCAAATGGTTGATCGAGGCATCAGGTCGAGGTAAAAAATCGGACCGGGTCGATGATCAGGACAATATATAAAGATCGGACGGACGGAGCCGATCAGAAGGAACAAAAGGAGATAAGTCGCAGTCGCCGATCGAGTAAGGTGATCGTTGTGGGCGATAAGAAAATCATGGGTACAGATTGCTGGAAGTTTGCCGGTGCGTCGGGCGGTGCGGATAATCGGATGAGTCGGTTGGTCGAATATAGAAGTCAACACGGGTCACGGCTGATGGATCAGAACTAGACAAGTCGTTACCGTCAAGATGAAAGGAATCGGTCTGGTCGGCATGATCGAGAGGCTTGGTCTCGAAGATCGAGTGAAGTCTCTGTTTGATCTAGAGACGTGCGCGGATGACCGAGAGACTCGGTTCCAATGACCGCGCGGTGAATCAGACGGATCGAATCGATCGGAAGGTTGCTGGTGCGGACAGCAGGAAGGTCGCGACCAAGATGGATAATCGGATCGCCGGGCAAATGAGTGGACGTCAGAGGTCACGGTAAGCCAGGTGCCAGAAAAGTAGCTCGATGGTCTAAATTTAAATGATAGGAGAGTTTCTGTCACTAAATCATAGTAATAAAAGCAATGTTATTAAAATTAAGAAATAAAACAATAACACATGGATCAAGGTAAATGAAATGGGTAATCCTTTTTAGGCTAGCATATAGTTCAATTCACACAATTAAGTTAGTCTTATGTCTAGGAATTTCTAATATAAATTAACCCACTCTCATGGTGATAACTGACGAGCGTGAATTTTACCGGTTTTACCCCTCGCTTTTCATTCGCTTTTTGTTAGTTTAGGATGCATTTTAGAGTCTCTAGGTTGCATTTACATGTTTTCATCATTTCAGGTGCATATGAAACAAAGGAGAGGAACCAAGCAATTACGGAGCAAAAACGAGCAAAAATGACTAAGTCTCGGTTCTTCCACGACCGCCGGTCAACCCCACGCCGGTCAGGCCAGACCGGTGGACGTCAACCAGGGGAATCTCGAGGAGGACCGGCGGTCAGGCCCACTGGTGAAGCCTTGACCGGCGAAGACCAAGCAAGGAGTCCTGGAGGAGGAGCGCCGGCCAAGTGCGCCGGTCTGCACTGACCGGTGCAGCCCAAGCAGGAAGACCGGACAAGGCACGCCGGTCAGGCCCGCCGGTCTGCACTGACCGGCGGAGGCTCCGCCGACCAAAATCTAGTTTCCATTTTTAACTCGATTCTTGGTCTCCTATATAAAGACTCAACCCCAAAAACCCTAATAACGTTTTTCTCTCATTTTTCTTAGTTTTTGAAGTTTATATCTCATTTGTGAGAGTTACGTTTGGTACTTTTAATTTATGCAAGTTTATTTTATATGATTGTTCTTGTTTTTATTGTTGTTCTTGCTTTAGTTTCTTGTTTCTAATCTTGTTTCCTCTCACAAATAATGTCTAGAAACTGTCAAAGTGTTCTAGGCATGAGTTGTGAGTAGTCTTTATACACTTATGGATTAGGGGTTAAATCAGTAGATTTTGGATTGCTAGAATGGTTTAGATCTATAGTAGAATAAGTATTCTCAATGTATTCATGTTCTTAATGCTAGATTAGGAGTAGCTAACCTAGTATAGATCCTTAGGAGATTTATCAACCGAGAGGTTCTTGAAAGAATTCCCGAACAATGAATAGGTTGTTAGTCTATTCTTTCCAAGAGATTGTTTAAGTTATCTATTAATTGTTGCATGGAATTTTGTTTAATGCTTTCTAGTAATACTTCATTGACAAGAGATTTGTGTAATGGTGGGATTAGAAAAGGGATTAGTTGTGCGAGAGCGAGCTAGTCTAGTTTAGAGATTCCTAGACATAGAATAAACCAAAGGTAGTTAGTAAACCAATCTAGCATGAAAACCTCTACCGATTATCAATCTCCTTAATCCATAAGTTGTTTTCATTTCTGATTTTTGTCAGTTTCAGTTTAGTTTATTGCTTTCATTTTCAGTTTATTGCTTTGTATAATTATTTGTTTAGGAGTTGTTAGTGACAGACAAACCCCTTTTGTGTTTACCTAGACTTAGTAAAATCTAGCATAGGATTTGTGAGTTAATTACCCCCGAGTTGGTTCGACAACCCTATCATCCATCTTACCTATACTTCATTGATAAACCACCATAGGAAACCGAAAATTTATGTTTATCAATAACCCTTTCCTAATCATGCAATCTAAACAATCCCTTGAAAGAAGAAACAATTAGAAAGCAATGAATTCAATTCCATGCAACAATCTACCCTACTAAAAAACTTTTGTGAATAGACTTAGCAGACAAGAAATTTCATAGTTCAGGAATTTCATCAAACACCTCTCAGGCAATGAAATTCCTTAGATCTAGTCTAGGTTAGCTACTCCTATTCTAGCATTAAGACCATGAAAATGAAGAAGAAATTACATTTATCAATCCTAAACCATGCTAGCAATCAAAGAGACAGATGAGTGTGAATTTTACCAGTTTTACCCCTCGATTTTCATTCGTTTTTCACTAGTTTAGGATGCATTTTAGAGTCTCTAGGTTGCATTTGCATGTTTTTCTTCATTTCAGGTGCAGAGGAAGCAGGGGAGAGGAACCAAGCAAATATGAAGCAAAAACGAGCAAAAAC
The DNA here is from genome assembly GCA_900406285.1 of Biscutella auriculata. Lineage (NCBI taxonomy): Eukaryota > Viridiplantae > Streptophyta > Magnoliopsida > Brassicales > Brassicaceae > Biscutella > Biscutella auriculata. The sequence goes on from OVAO01001086.1 coordinate 8,163, forward strand.
GGATAAGTCTCGGCATTTTCATTCACGTCGGTCAAGACCACGCCGGTCAGGCCAGACCGGTGGACGTCAAATAGCGAGACCTGGAGGAAGACCGCCGGTCAGGCCCGCCGGTGAGCATTGACCGGCGAAGCTCTAGCAGGGAGCTCTGGACGAAGACCGCCGGTCAAGTGCGCCGGTCTGCACTGACTGGTGATACTCGAGTAGGGAGCACTGGACGAGGCACGCCAGTCAAGCCAATCGGTTTGCACTGACCGGCGGAGGCTCTGCCGAGTCAGATATTCTTTCCATTTTTAGCTCGATTCTCGGTCTCCTATATAAAGAACCAACCCCAAAAACCCTAATAACGTTTTTTCTCTTAGTTTTTCTTATGTTTTGAAGTTTTAGATCTCATTTGTGAGAGAAACTTTTGGTACTTTTATTTTATGCAATTTTATTTTATATGATTGTTCTTGTTGTTCTTGTTATGATTCTTTGTTTCTAATCTCAATCCCTCTCATAAATCATGCCTAAAAACTCTCTAAGTGTTTTAGGCATGAGTTGTGAGTAGTTTTCATAAACTTATGGATTAGGGGTTATATCGGTAGATTTTGATTGCTAAAAATGGTTTAGATCTATAGTAGAAATAGTATTCTGAATTTATTCATGTGTTTAATGCTATAATAGGAGTAGCTAACCTAATCTAGATCCTTAGGATATTTATCACCCGAGAGGTTCTTGATAGAATTCCCGAACGAATGAATAGGTTGTTAGTGGATTCTTTCCAAGAGATTGTTTAAGTTATTGGCTAATTGTTGTATGGAATTTTGTTTAATGCTTTCTAGTCATGCTTCATTGCCAAGAGATTTGTGTAATAGTAGGACTAGAAAAGGGGGTTCCATCAAGAGAGTGAGTTAGTCTATTTTAGAGATTCCTAGACATGGAATAAACCAAGGGTAGATAGTAAACCAATCTAGCATGAAAACTTCTACCGATATCGATTTTCCCTAATCCATAAGTTTGCTTTTATTTCTGATTTTTCTATTGCAATTTAGTTTATCGCTTTATTTCAATTTGCTTAATTAGGATTGTTAGTCATAAACAAATTCCTATTCGACTTAGACTAAGTGAATTCTCTCTAGTCCTAGTACGTGAATCACTCCCGGATTGGTTCGACATTTCAAACCCTTCTATACTACATTTGATTAATAAGAGGCAAAAAATCCTTCTTATCAGAGACTCATTCCTAACCCTAATCCATAAGTTATATGGAACTACTCACAACCCATATCTAGAACACTTGATGATTTCTAGACATGATTTATGAGGAGGATTAAGATTAAGAATAGTTAAGGTCATGTAATCAATAAACAGAAATCAAAATAACAGAATGTAAAAGTAAATACCAATTGAATCAAAGCAAGAAATCTCAGAATAAAACTGTAAAACTCAGAGAAAACGGCTCCGAAACTTAAGCAAAAACGTGATTATTCTCTTATAGGGTTTTAGTATTGGGCTCCCTTATATAGTAAGCCCAGAAAACATGACAAAAATAACTAAAAACTGAAAACGCGGGGTCAGTACGGTCAGAATGACCGGTACCTTGACCGATGCACTTGATCCGTCTTGTGTTCTGGGTGGGAGATCGGTCAGGGCTTGACCGGTATAGGGACCTGTGTGGTCTTGGAGAAGCACCTGTCCATTTGGACCGGTCATAAGACATGACCGGTATGTTGATCGGTGCAATGCTTCGAGGTGTTCCTGTTTTATTGGACCGTTCAGTGATCCTGTCCGGTGTCCTAACCGGTATGATGCTCTGGTTTTTCACACTTAGGCTGATTTGCTCCTCTTAGGTTTAATTCTTGTATAAATCCGACTTTGAACCTCAAATGTCATAAGTATGCAAAATGCAACATAAAGGACTCTAATTGCATCCTAAACTATAAAACGACGAATGAAAACCGAGTTAAAAAACCGATAAAATCCCTATACATCAACTCCCCCAAACTTATCATTTGCTTGTCGTCAAGCAAGACAAAGTCTCAGTAAGAGAGCGAGATATGAAATCAGACGGGAATCTCAGCTAAGTGGGTTTTAAGCAAAATATCAATGTAGACAATCTCAGACAAACAAGAAAGAGTTAACCACAACTTACAGCTTCAAACACCTAAGCATCTAAACATATCGTAAATTCGGTTCTATCTCAAGGTATCCAAAAGAAAGCAAAGTATGATTCTCAACAATACGCAAACAGTCTATTCCCTACTTCTCAACCCTTTTCAGAAATTTCAGGTTTATAATAGTCAATTAGTTTCTTTCCCTTTCTATTCTTTATTGCAAGTAAATAAATAAAAATAAGTGGCTCATTGCCTTGATTTTTTATTTTTTGGGTTAGCAATTCAAATGTTTGATTACCCATCAAGCTTTGGGGGTATCATACGAAGAGAATGGGAGTGGTACTTAGGTTGATTGCCCGCATTCTTCTTGGGTATATCTTCCGAGAATTGAGAATAGGGGAACGTTGTCAACATCGAAACCTTACTAAATACATTTGGGGATTTTCAAGCACAACATTAAGACATTGCCAAGTACTCCAAGATTTGAACCAATTCCATAACCCGAATAAACAAAATCAGCAAGAGTACCCAAAATGTATCAACTCAAGCATGTTTTCCACTATGCAAGTTTGCTAAAACCTTCTAACAAAGATCACATAAGCGCAAAAAAAACCCAAAACATCATAGATTTTCTATACTAGTGCTCGAGACTCGATCTTAATGGAATGTAAAAATGAAAAAAAAAAATTCAAAGCGATGAATGCAATGCATGTGACTCGATAAAACAAAATAGAAAACAATATTAGATGCAGGGTGGCTTCTCCCCCAAACTCGAACAACACAGTCCTTGTGTGTCTAACCCGAATAAGGGACCCCAAAATAATAAGATAAAAACAAAAATAAAATGTTTGAAAAATGACTATGTTCTGAATTCGGCACCATGTACCGGTCGAGAAATGGACCGGTATACCTGACCAGTGTGAGTTTAAGGAATTGGACGTAGGAGTAGTACCGGTCGTAGCTCGACCGGTATGCTGACCGGTGTAGGTACCTCCAGATCTCTGTCTGTTTGGACCGGTCAGGAGTGAGACCGATATGTCGATCGATCCTTCTTCTCCGCATACTTGTTGATTTAGACCGGTCACCTGATTGACCGGTATATCGATCGGTGTAGTTTGCACGGTCCTTCTGTTGACGCGGACCGGTCACCAATGTGACCAGTATGCTTTCCGATGAAACCTTCCCGATTCTGCAATTTTTCAAATCGTCAAAGTCTTTTATCCCCTTTGATCCTTGCTCCGCATTGACCTCATTATCAGTGAATTGGTCATTATAAACCCAAATATCTGAACCTAACTTGCAAGAAAATCAAACCTCCAATACACAACTCAAGCATCAATTGAAAAGAAATCAAAACCAAAAACAAAAACTAAATTGAAAAGCATATATATACAAAGGATAACATGGGACTTCCTCCAAAATGAACTTGTTTAAAGTCACTTAGCTTGACATTGATGACTGCTTTCAGTTCAGTTTGGAGCTCTTCTCCAACTTCTCAAGTCTTTCCTTGAGTTCATCTATCTGAGCTTTGTGCCCTTTCTTTACTTCATCAATTTGATCATCAACACCCCATGTCATCTTGAGCACAGTTCCATAGAGGTGACTTATGTCCTCACGGGCTACGTCCATGTCAGCGTTTCTTTCAATAAAATTCTACTCTAGTGCACAAATTCTCTTCTCCATCTTGTGGTGATGGTTGACCCTTTCTTCCCCTAGTTCAGTCTCCCAGATTTGATTGAGCATAGTTCCTTGCATCTGGTTTGTATCCTCATATAGTCGTTCTATCTTCCTCTTGATTTCTCTGGCTAAACTTGCCAAATCCTCAATATGACCTTAGGTCATGATGAGTGTGAATTTTACCGGTTTTACCACTCGGTTTTCATTCGTTTTACACTAGTTTATGATGCATTTTAGAGTGTCTAGGTTGCATTTGCATGTTTTTCATCATTTCAGGTGCAAAGAAGGCGAAGGAGAGAAACTGAGCAATTATGGAGCATTTTCGGAGCAAAAACGGCTAAGTCCCGGGAAAACCAGACACGCCGATCAAGACCACCGGTCACGCCAGACCGGTGGACCTCAAACAGGACGATCTGGAGGAAGATCGCCGGTCATGCCCAATGGTATGCACTGACCGGCGAGGTTTACCCAAACCGCTCTGGACAATGGTCGCCGGTCAAGCCCGCCGGTCATGACAGACCGGTGGAACTTAACCAGGGACGACAGACAGAGAGCGCCGGTCAAGTGCGCTGGTCTACATTGACCGGCGGAGGCCCCGCCGACATCAAATTTGTTTCCATTTCTTCCCCTAATTTCTATCTCCTATGTAAAGATTCAATCCCAAAAACCCTAATAACGTTTTCAGTCTTATTTTTCTTAGGTTTTGAAGTTTTAGATCTCATTTGTGAGAGATTTCTTTGGTACTTTTATTATTGCAAATCTTTTTCCATTTGATTGTTCTTATTATTTTGTTTGATTCTTAGTTTTCTAATCTCAATCCCTCTCACAAAGCATGCCTAAAATCTCTCTAAGTGTTTTAGGCATGAATTATGAGTAATCTCTATAACTTATGGATTATGGGTTAGATCTGGTAGAGTTGATTGCTAGAAATGATTTAGATCTATATTAGATTAAGTATTCTCAATTTATTCAT
>OVAO01001087.1:0-16529 GCA_900406285.1 Biscutella auriculata
TGTTCGGTTACTCGCCCTTGTCTCCTCCTCACCTGAAATGGGGAATGATGCACATTATGCAACCTAAGACTCTAAAATGCAACCTATTCTAATGCAAAACAAATGAAAACCGATTAGCAAAACCATCAAAATATACACATATCAATGTGGTTCTCTGGAACAAAAACAGGGAAAAGATTGTACCATACATGGAGATGAGAGTATTGAGAATGGTGAATCAATATTCCTTTTAAACTTAACTCATAAATACCGGTAGAAACGTCAAGCTAAGCGACGTTGAACAAGCTCACTTGGGAGGAAGTCCCATGTTTATCCTTGTACATAATTTTAGTTTCAGTTCTTGATGTTTTTGTTTGATCTTGTATGCATCTTCGATATCTAAGACCGATAGAGCAATATCGGTTAGCTGAAGTGGTGTTCTCTGACCGATACAATCCAACCCAGGAGGCATAACATCTATTGATCACCAATGACCTATTCCCGTGATCGATGCATCGATATGTTCACTCACATCGGTTTAGACTGACTGATACCAGGTTAAATTTGCGGTTCCATGTCAATTTTTTAAGTTTTGGTCCGGTTTTGCACGATTCTAAATGGCACAAACCCTCAACCCCTCTCTTCTCCTTCCTTTAACGCGAGCCACCATAACCTCCATTGTTTTCTCTTCTAAAAACTCAAAAGCTCCATTTCTCACTAATTTCTTACTCGATTTTAACAATTTTCGAAGCTTTATTTCGGGTTTTTGTTACTCCATATCGTTATTTACAATAATTCTTCATTGCAACAATCAAAGGTATGAATCAAATCCTCAGTTTTCGTGGGTAATCATCATTAGATCTGAAAACTTCAATTTTCTTTTGATAAAGGATTGATTATTGCTCTTTATACTTAGAAATTTATGGGATGGAATGTTGCATGTCGATTTCACTAGATTACCTTGAGAAATCGAACTCATTTTCACCAATAATAAACCATGTAAATTTGTGTTCATGAGATATATCGAAAATGTTTAGGGGAGTTTATATGGCCTACTATTGTGATTGTCGAAATTCAAACTAATATAACTTGGATCATATTGTAATCTTAACATAGAATCTATATGCGAATTGATATTTTTTATGGCTTGGTTGAATGCTTATTGTGTGATTTTTTTTGTAGCGCTCAAGAGGGAGATACGAGAACTGAAGAAGATGTTCGTGAGAGGATCATCAACAATGAGACGTGGAGCCATCACTAGTCTCATCGACATGGTCGCCCCAATGAGCATTCATAAGAGGAGACACTCTTACACCGGTGGGGAGAGTTCACACAAAGATTACAAGTCCCCATTACGACATTCTGAGTATGCAGCCCACCGCCCAAAGAAGTCGATCGCTTCACCACCGTACAATGAGTCCGACAGCGAGTCTCTCACTTTCTCCTCTGATGGGGAGTTTGACCCTAATGCCAACTATTATCGAGGTACTCTCCATACACCTTTGTACATATGCCTTTCTTTTTCATTTCCTTATGTTCTGCTTCTCCCTCCGGGCTTGAATTCACACAGAAACTGTGTGATTTAAGTTTGGGGACAAACCACCTTCTAGCTAATATTGTGTTGTGTTTTGTCTTGTTTTATCGATTCTCATATGCATTGATAATACTTATGGTTTGATAAAAACAAAAAAATTGAAAAATTTTGAAGACCCAAAAAGATTTTGCATTCTTCTAGGGTCGAGTCTAGATTTATATGCATAGGGAGCCTAGGAAGATTAAGGTTTCCTCTCATTTTGCATATTCATGTCGAGTAGTTTTAGTCTTAGCGAAACCCGCTAGATCTTTGAAGAAATCTGGTTGATGGATGTTTTTGGGGTTGACAGGTATGGCAACAATGCATTGATGAAACGACTCCATTGAGAGAAATGGGAGATGGTTCCTTCGACCGAAACGACTCCAAACGCGAAACCCTTTGATGGTATTCTTTCTAGTGTGAATGAGGGGAAATAGTCGAGAGAGATGGTCAAAAAGGAAAGATCTGTCCGGAGAAGGAATTTTGGGGTCGTCATGGTACACAAGGTACGGCCTCGCCGGCCTTACGGTGAAAACTCTTTCTGGGTTCCTCGACCGTTTGAGCTCCGAATGCAAATCCATTCGGTGAGTATTTGTCTTAGAGGAAATGATGAGGATTGATCGAAACAAACTCGAAAAAGAACGAGGTCTGGAAGGAGGAACAAGAAGAGATCTTGACTCTCGACCGGATGATCTAATGCTTTATCGGTTTGCTTGAGAAAAAGGGAAATGAAACTATATCGATCTGAGAACAAAGAGAACGATTTGGTTTTGGATATTACACACATAAGACCCTAAGGAATATGACTCATCCTTAGTGAACTTCCAAAGAGAGAAATCTCATTCATTAAAAGTTTGAAAGTTAAGAAATGCCAAAACGGCTACAAGCCCTTATATAGTATTAGCTTGAAAAGGAAGCAAACCCTAAAAAGGAAAAGAGAAGGCAAAACGCAACGCATAAGGATAGAACCGAAGAAGATTCTCCAATGGTCATGAGACCGTTTGAAAAGGCTACTTTGGTGCGGTCTTATGGCGAGGTCTCGTGCAATGGACCTCGTTAAAAACCTTAGTGAGAAAATCCATTGGGACAAAACTCATAAAAGGAAAAGCGTACCCCTTAAGACCTCTTAAGAACCAGCTTAGGTGCATGGAGATTATGTGAGGAAGTGATACATGATCAACTCTTCCCCCATTCTTCAAATGTTGATAACAAGACTCCAAGTCTTCTAAAGGTTTCATCAATGCATTGGCAAGACGTCTAGCTTGGGCACGCGTGATCGATCCTGTTTGAACATGGAGAGAGTTTTTCTCGGTCTCAAGCCCTTTGCTACTCAAGCATGCATCACCAGTCCTCAAAACTGAACTCATGAACATAACCACTCTAGATGGAACACCTACAAAAACATATTAGACAAAAGCAATGGTATGTTATTCATATTGTCTGAATTCAATTGATAAGTTGATCTGCTTGTATGAATTGGAACTTTTCTGAATTAGATTGATTAGTTGATTTGCTTATATGAATTGGAACTTGTCTGAATCGAATTTATTAGATAGATTAGATAATTTTTTTTGTATGAATTGGAACTTGTTTGAATTAGATTGATTAGGTGATCTGCTTATATGAATTGGAACTTGTCCGAATTTGGTCAATTAGTTCATATGCTTGTATGAATTGGAACTTGTGTGAATTGATATGGATTGTATTAATTGATATGAGTTGATATTGTTTGAATTTGTTTGATATTGTATGAATTGTATAGTCTAGAAAACAACACTAGTTCCACCAAAAGTGTAAAATAGAAGTATGTTATTTTAGACTGTAACAACTCTGGATGTAACGTAGTTGAAGACAGAGTCACTTCAACGAATCTGAATGAGAAGTGTCACTTTGTACCGCTAGGTCTAAATACAAGCAAGGTTTGGGTTGAAGTTGCTAAGATTGACAAGACAAATGTGTGTAGTCCAAATTCAAAGAAAACTTACGTTTCTGATGCAATAGGTCCAACTGTCCCATGACCAACTGACAAGTTTTGTTCCTTTGAAACAAAAGATATGGTTTGTTAACAGGTTTCAGAGTGTTTTAGTAATAGGTTGTTCGGATGTATTTTGTAATATTTTGTACTAAGAACCAAATTTAAAAGTGTTAAGGCACTGAAGTAGTATTACATTTTTAATGTTATATATTATAATATATGGTCGGTTATGTTGTATTAGACCTTAGTACAATTTCTTAAACCATATATTTTTGAATCGTAATTCTATACCGTAAACCTTAAACACATAATTTTCTAAACCCTAAACATATAATTTTCTAAACCCTAAATCCTAGACACATAAATTTTTATACCCTAAACCGTAAATACTAAATCATAAAAATTAGTCTTTATAACAAATTTGACATATTATAATCTAAACACTTAACTCGATAGGAATATACAAATCTAAATCCCAAACCCTACACTCTAAACCGTAGAGTCTTAGATTATACAAATAATTTCATCTCATGTAATTACATGGTCATCTAAACCCTAAACCATAAACATTAAAATGTAGAGTCTTATACTATACAAATAATTTTATCTCTTGTACTTTAACAATAATGTTTATTACTTTTAATTTATCAGATTCATATAACAATTGGTGATTGAACCTTTTCAATCTACAATGAAACCTTAAACTATATAAACTTATAAATTAGATGGTAATCATAATACTTAGAGCTATTTGTTTTATTTTATTTTTAAAATTGTAGATATAAGAAATAATATTATGATATTAGAATAGTTGTTTTAAATTTTTAATATTTTGATTTTTTTTTTTTAAATTATACGTATATTTTTAAAACCTATTTCATACATTAAAAACGAAACAAAATGATCAAACAAAAAACTGACCAATGAACAGTACGATTCATCCTACACCATTAGATATGACTGAAGAGTTTAGCTTGTTCCATCTGAGCTGTTTGTTCGTTCGTTTTGAACGACTTTGGCCGCAGAAGCCAAATTTTCCCAAAAAATTCAGTTTCGTCTTTCTCTCATGAATCTCTCTTCTCCAGCAATTTCGTCCTTCCCTCACGAACTAAAATTAATTTATCTCAAACCTTCTGAAATGGAGAAGGCATGGACTTTCCTACTAAGGTATGAACTCAGTTCTTTCGAGCTAAATTGTATTCGCCGATAGTAGTAGTTAGAGATTCTAACTTGTTTTTTCGATTTAACATGCATGTAGGAATAGTCTTCAACACTCTGAAGGAGCAAATAATTTTGCCCATTCATCAGCAAGAAGATTGGGTAATCTATCTGAAATTCTATGTCCCTGTAGAGATTGTCAAAATTTATGCCATCAAGTACAAGAGTTGAACATCTAGTGATTAGGGGTATGGATAAGAAGTACAAGAGTTCTTGTGGGAGTAATCATGGTGAACTAAGAAGATATGATACAAAAGACACTAATCTTGAATATGAAATTGAGGCATTTGGTTTGTTGAAGATTGAATTTAGTTTGGATGAAGGTAATCCAAACCAAACAATTGACAATGGAGAAAAAATGTTCGAAGTGATGAAACAACAGAGGAATCTGAATTTATGAGAGAGTTAAGAGCAGTTGAAACTTCATTGTACCTTAATTGTGTCAAATACTCAAGGGTCTCAGCAATCATGAGACTTTACATAATCAAAGTCAAGAGTGGTATGTCAGAGAACCACTTTGATCAGTTGTTTGTCTTAATTCATGACATGCTACCTGAAGACAATGTTCTTCTAAAGAGGTAGAGATTCAATAAAAAAGTTTCTGAAGATATTTGATTTCGGTTATGACAACATTCATTCTTACAAAAAGGATTGCATACTCTATAGGAAGGAGTTTGAAAAACTAGAAAGTTGTCCACGATGTAAAGTTTTGAGATGGGAGAAGGAGAAACACAATAATGAGAATACGGTAGGGATTCCAATAAAGATACTTTGATATTTTCCAATCAAGGACATATTTAGGAGGATATTTAGGTCTAAAAAGATGGTTGAAGACTTGTGTTAGCATTATACCAACGCCATTGATGATGGTACAATGCGACACCCTATTGATTCTATATCCTGGGCACAAGTAAATAATAAATGGTCAGACTTTTCTGCTGAACCAAGGGATCTTAGACTTGGAATTTCTACATATGGGATGAATCATTTCTCCATTCAGAACACCACTTACAACACATGGCCTATGTTGTTAGTGAACTATAACAGGCCTCCAACAATATGTATGAAGGCTGAGAATATATGTTGACTTTGTTTATCCCTGGTGCAATAGCTCCTAGTCATAACATAGATGTTTACTTAGCACCATTGGTAGACGATTTACAAGTTTTATGGGCTAAGAGTATTGAAGTGTATGTCTCATTTGCTAAGGAGAATTTCACACTTAGGACCTTTCTGCTTTCGAGTATCAATGACTATCCAGCCTTAGAGACATTTTCTGGATGTAAAGTGAAGGGGAACAAGCTTACAATGTATGTGTAAAGGATACACATTAGGTGGTTGAAGTTTAGCCGTAATTATATATACATGGGAAATAGAAGGAGATGACCGCCTGGCCATCCTTACGCAAATAAAAATGCTTGGTTTGAGAATGAGAATGTCAATATGATACAAACTGGTGATGAAATATACGAGACACTCAAAGTGTTTAAGAATAATTTCGGAAGACCTCTACAAAAGGAAAGTAAAAGAAAAATAACATATTTGGTAGATGGTGAGATGGTTCAAGAAGAGGTGTATGAAGAATCAAATGTTCTATGTCGGTGGAAGAAGATATCAATATTCTTTGAACTGCCTTACTAAAAGGTAAAGTAGATCAACTAAACTATATTCTTTCCTTGTTGTAGTATAATATGCCTAACATTCTATTGTTTCATGTGCTAGGATATACCTATTTGTTACAATATTGATGTGATCCCCGTTGAAAAGAATGTGTTAGATGATATATTGTCTATCTTGATGTAAAATGCTATTAGAATTAGAAATCACGTGCACACAGAGTTGAGGGGAAACAAAACTTAGTTACCTCCAACACCGTATTGGTTATCCAAGACAGAGAAGGCTATTTTATGCAAAAGGTTATCTAATTTCAGAGTTCCTAATAGTTATTGTGGTAATATTTCTAATAATGTTTCAGTTAACCCTCCAAATATAGGTAGTTTGAAGTCGCATGATCATCATGTGCTAATGCATAGAGGACCTAGGAATGCCATAAGCAAATTATGCAATTGACCAGGATAAACTTTTATCAATGGAAACAGAGTTTGTGGAAACAATGTGTCAACTGGAGCAGTTTTTCCCTCCATCCCTTTTTGATATCATATTCCACCTTCCAATACATCTATCAAAGATGCACGTTTCGGAGGACCAGTACGCTTTCGATGAATGTATCACTCTGAAAGGTAAGATGTACTCTATCTTTCAATGTATGTTCTCCTCCTCTGTTTGACTAGTATTCATGACTAAAGGCTTATGTGAAGAATCATGCAAGGCCGGAAGGATGTATGGGTGAGAGGTATTTATTTGGAGAATGCATTGCATTTTGTTTAGAGTTCCTACAAAATTCAGTACTAGTTCAAGAAGCAGTTAATCGGAATGAAGATATTGAGGATGATCGACTGGTGGTTGAAGGTAGACCACTGTAGAAGGTATCAAGGTCACCCTTTATGATAAAGATAAAGACAATGCACATCATTATGTGCTAATGAACATGGCTTCTATGGACCCCTATGTTCCGTAAAAGCTTACCCTTTCTGTTTCAGCTATACATACTAAATTCTTTTTCCATAACTGTTGTTTATTGTAAAATCAGGATACCTTTGGAAGAATTACAAGCTAATGATGGTAGATGTGCTAGAAATGAAACATTGTTGTGGAAGAAGCATACTGAGGAGTCTGCACAATGGGTAAAAAACAAGGTTTTCATCTTAACTATTCTTTATAATCTTTGGTCTTTCTTACCCTTAAAACATTATGTTCTTGTTTGGTTGTCTGATTTTACTACATCATATTGATTGTTTGGTTTTCTTGTTTGATTGTTTGATTGTCTTTTTCATCTTAACTATATTTTACTGTCTTGGTTGATTGTATGATTGTACTGAAGGAATTCCTAGTAACGATAATCTTTAGTCTTTCATAGTCTTAGCCAAATCATTATGTTCTTGTTGGATTGTCTGATTTACTACATCATATTGATTGTTTTATTGTCTTGGTTGATTGTTTGATTGTTTGATTTTACTGCATCTTGTTGATTGTTCAATTGTCCTAATTTTCCTCTATCAGATTCATTCAGACTCAACACAAGGTTATTCTAAGGAGATATTGTGGTTGGCGTTTGGACCAATATCTGTTGCTTTAGAACATAGAAGATTTATCTGTAATGGGAATATATTTCATATAGATGCGGTTAAGCAAAAGACACAAAACAGTGGAGTAACTTATGAAGCATTTAACATGTGTAGATCGAGTACACGAGATACAAGACAAGTAGCTGATATACTTACATATTATGGAGTGATAAAGAATATTTTACTTCTAGACTTCCACGTGTTCAAGGTACCATTGCTTAGATTCATTTGGCTAAAAACGGAATGATGTGAAGGAAGAAGATAATTTCACTCTTGTGAACCTCCATACGAACCAAGCAGCATACTTGAAAGATCCATTTATTCTACCTACTCAAGCAAAACAAGTTTTTTACTTCAGGGAAGATGATATTTCAAGTTGGTATGTTGTTATGAAAGCACCACCTAGAGATTATCATTAGTTAGAAACATATGAAGATTTAGTTGGTGCACCATTGCTTGTCTAAGAAGTAGATGATGATGATATTGATGTTTCTGATGATGGTAGTATATACGTTAGGGATGATTTGAAGGGTTATTGGTGGTAGATTGAAAGAGTGTAGTTGATGTTTGATAGGTTTTATGATTCTGTACTTTAAATTATGGAAATGTTACTTTTTTGTAAACATGGAGATGTTTTATGATTTTTATATAATGCATTGATTTTTTTTACTATTATCTTTACAAACATTCCTGAAATAATTTATAATTAGAAAACAAAATTGAATTTTAAATTATTAAATTATTAATTTTCAGATAATTATAAGAAAGTAATGACACAAATAGTTTGCTATCTTTATAAAACAAGCTGCTATATGTACAACCCAAGTATAATACAAATCAAATGCTATAGAAAGTACAATATCAAAGCTAGTGTTAATAATGTTTTAATAACAAATATACGACGCTATTATAAAAAACAAACGTCATATCCGCTAGCGGAAATAATTTTGAAATAGCAGACGTCATATTCACTATCTAAAGTGTCAAACATACTATGACGGACACTGTGAGGGTGTTTAAGTAAACATCCTGATAGCGTTTAAGGAAACATCATGGTATTTTTTATTGACCGCTAAGAAAATGCATATTTCCAATAGTGTTGACTAGATGGCATCAATTAAGCTTGACCGATCTAGTTCAGGAAAATTCAACATATTCTAGAGTTGACTAGGACGAATTTTCCCAAGTTTGAAGAAGCTAAAAATAGTTTCTTAACCTAAAACTTGGGGATTATGCTTTGTTTTTTTATCTAAGAACTTATTTCCATCTCCTTTAATCATTGAGTTTTAATCTAAGTTTTTTTCTTAAAACTTCTTGCTTATGTTGCTTATTTCTTGTTTAGATCATGCTTAAGCATAGATCCATCATTGTGTTTTGTGTTTCAAGCATGATTATGGAGTTGTTTACCCTAAGCTTATGGGTTAGGTAGATTAGGGTGTTTGAGTGATTGCTTGTGATGTTTAGGGTTTAACTTGTTCAATATCTTCATCTAATGGTTGTCTTTAACGCTAGAACATGACTGATCACCATAGTCTAGATCTTAGTTAGATTGTTGCCGGAGAGGTGTTCAACAAAAAGCTTGAATTCTTTTAACTTGCTAAGTAATGTTTTCCAAGAGATTGTTTTAGGATTGCTTAGCGGTTGTATGAAATTGATCTTTATACTTACTAACTGTGATTAGTCTAGAGATTGTATTAGTTGAATGATTAGGATAGAGATTTCTACCACGAGAGTGGATTAGTCTATTTTGGGAATTCTTAGACCTAAGGTTAGCATTGCATGATAGAATTGAACATTACAAGCATGAACCTATTTATCTGAATCAATTGCCTGGTCGATGTGCTTAGTTTTATCGTTGTTAAAAGTTTTAATTGTTCTTGTTGACTTTTTCTATGCTATAGTTGACTTTCTATTTTAAGTTTCAAATTACTTGTTTAGGATCTTTAGTGACAAAATTGAATCATATATTTGTTTAGACTAAATTGAATCCTAGTCACACATAACATGTGGGTCGAGAAGAGACTCTAGGACAACACCCTTTTGAACCGATCAGACTCCTATCTAGATCATGTTTTCCTTGAAGAAAAAAATACCTAGACACAACTACCTACTACTCACCCATGAATATTATTCAGCTAGACATGTGTGGTAGGATTATTAAACAAGAAATAAGATGGTTAATTACAACAAGAGAGTAGCCAAGTATAGGAGAGCCACAAATTAAGATAGATTCAAGGAAGTTTGGCTTAACACTTGAATCGACAGGTTAGAAACTTGTGAGCTTGAATCAAGGAAGGTTGGCTTAACACTTGTGATGACAAGCTCACGTTCTAGGTGAGTTTTCTTGGGTCATACAATTTGGATTATTACATTATTGGTGGCCTTAGAAATCTAACTGAAAGGGCTTCACGTCCATAATGGGCTTGCTTCACATTATGGTCTGGAGGAGGCTCGAAATTTTCAGTCTCCATTAGCAATCGATCAGTTCCTTTGAAAACTTTTGCAATAAATGAGGTAACTCCCAAACTAGAGCTCCAAATGACATGAAGAAATTTTTTATGGAATCTAGACGTCTCTAGATTTGATTAAAAGTAGTCTTGCACTGCGGTTGTGTCATGTTAGGAACTTGTAGATTTTTCCATTTCCAACTCTTTCCTTATAAGGGTTTTGCTTCCTTTTGAAGCATCACTATTTAAAATCGTTGTTGCCACTTTTGGCCTCTTTAGCTTTCATTTCAATGATAAGGAGAAACCTTTCTCATGAGACCTCATTCTTGAAAGTGTGTAATATCTTTCAAGTTTCTTTTGGTGAGTAATATCCAAGAGAGAAAACTAAGAGTGTATCAAGGATCCATTATCTATTTGTGGTCTCTCTTCACTTTATATCCATTCCATTTCATGCACCTTCATCCCCACATCGACCCACAATCGCATGCACCGCACAACAACCACCCGCGTCCCACTCGCCGCCACCGTACCAACTTATGCCTCACCATCGTTCTCTTCATCAGCACGTTCATTTTCGGATCTCTCTTGATCGATCTTCATCTTTTTTTATATAAGGAGTCTCTGTTCAATTTCACCTTCATTGGGGCCCATTTGACCAAATTTCAAACTTTCAAGTTCAAAGCTCCAAGTGGTCAACCCTTTGATCTCTTTAAGAGTGTTTGATCTGTAAGGAAGGGTGTGTCAAGTGGTATTAGAGTAACTTGAAGAGTTTCCATGCCAAATATCAGTGAGTTAAGTATCCTTTTCTTAAAGTTTTCAACGTTTATGTTTATTACTTCTTTTCTCTTTGGGTCTAAAACGAAAATCCAAAAAGAAAATTAACTTTGGCATGCTTTGCGTCTGTTTAAAGTCAATTAGCTTTGTTTAGATTGATAATTTGTTTTCCAAAAAGAAAAAACCCAAAAACAAATCATCCTTTTCATTTTTTGCAAGTTTTGACTCTTAGGTTTTCAAGATCCATAACGTTTTGAGCTTTTGCGGGATAAAAGTTGCAATCTTTCTTCAAAGTTTTGAGCTTTCTTGGTCGACAAGTTTTGATTTTAAAGTTATAAAGTTTATTGGGAGAAAAAATGCATAAATCTCATCATTCATGTATGATCTTGAACATTTGTGTTAATGGCTTTCAAAGTATGCTTTTTGGATGTCTTTTGGCTTTTTGTGCAGGTTGAAGAAGGAAGTTTTTGAAAAAAAACGAGTGAAAACACGAGTTTTGTGACTTTTCCACCTCTACAGACGTCCAACTTTCTCGCACGCATTACACGATCCGTAGGCTCGGCATCGTCAGCTCCGAATGCACGCGCATAATGTCGACCACACCACGCGCGCGTAACGCCGACCACACCACGCGTACCAGCCATCCCGAACTGTTTTGTGAAATTTGGCCATTTTGTGATTTTTGCTTGATCCAATGGCCAATTTGGATCCCATTGAAGATATTAATAATTCAAGGCCAACCTTATGCTAGTGCCCTAATGAGAATGATGGAGATAAGTTTTGAAGAGTTGGTGGGAACTCACATGGTTCCTAGAGCACCCAAGGCTCTTCTCCCACCACCACCTCCCCCTCCTCCTCCAAGGCTTGAACCAGACCATGGTGAAGCCCCTGATGTTACTGAATCTATGCCACAAAGGAAGAGAGAATGGAGACCACCTAGAGGCCCTAACCCGAGACAACAAGCTGATTGGTTCGAAGGAAGAATAAGGTATGAGGATGAGGGTCACTTGGATCAAAGAGAGCGAGCTAGGAGACAACCAATACGTCAAAGGTAATATATGGTTGATGAAGATGGGTATTCAGATGTCTCAAGTCAAGGGTCTCAACGGAGGTATCAAAGAGAACCAAGGCAAGCAGGATTACAAGGCATCAAATTCAAGATACCTCACTTCCAAGACAAGAGTGATACCGAGGCTTATCTTGACGGGCAAAAGAAGATTGTGATGGTATTCAATTGTAGATGGTATTTAGAGGGTAACAAGGTGAAGGTTACTGCCATGGAGTTTAGTGATTATGCTTTGAGTTGGTGTGACAAACTAGTTACTTCTCGAAGACGCAATGTGGAGCAACCCATTGCTACTTGGGCCGAAATGAAGGTGGTTATGAGGAAGAGATTTGTGCCAAGACATCACCATAGGGAGCTTCATCAAAGGTTGAGGAAGTTGGCTCAAGGGTCTAAGACGGTTGATGAGTATTATCAAGAGATGGAGATGCTTTTGTTGAGAACCGATCTTAAAGAGGATAAAGAAGCTACTATGGCTTTGTTCCTTAGAGGTTTGAAACATGAGCTACAAGATCAGTTGGAGCTTCAACATTATGTAGAGCTAGAGGAGATGTTGCAAAAGGCTGTCATGATTGAGAAACAACTCAAGAGGAGAAGTAAGTCCACTTACAAGCCACCGTATGCTAAGGATGTTAGGCCGAGTTACTCCAAGCCATGGGAACCACCCAAGAAATCATTCATTCCCTCACCTAGGCAAGAGCCTAAGGAGATGCCACCTTTGGCTAAGGATAAGGGCAAAGCTATAGCCAATCCCACACGGTCTAGAGATGTTAAGTGTTTCAAGTGTCAAGGGAGAGGTCGTTATGCTAATGAGTGCATCAACAAGCGGGTTATGGTTCTTCTTGATGATGGAAAGTACATATCAGAGGATGAAGAGGCTGCCTAAGAGTTTGAAGAAGACTCCACAGAGGAGTATGAGGAAGAAGCAGCCCATGGAGAGTTGTTGGTCACTAGACAAGCTTTGCAAGTATTGCCTAAGGAAGATGCAATTGCTCAAAGGGAGAACTTGTTCCATACTAGATTCTTAGTGAACAAGAAGGTGTGTAGCCTTATTATAGATGGAGGAAGCTGTACTAATGTTGCAAGTGCTACTATGGTGAAGAAGTTGAATCTTGAGACTAGGAAGCATCCTAAGCCATATAAGCTTCAATGGCTCAACGATCAAGGAGAGATGAAGGTGACCACTCAAGTGACGGTTCTCATCAGTATTGGGAAGTATGAAGACGAGGTAGTTTGTGATGTGTTATTCTGGTCATATACTCTCGGGAAGGTCATGTCAATTTGATAGAAGTGTTATTCACAATGGTTACACAAACAAGCACTCATTTGAGCACAAAGGAAAGAAGATCACTTTGGTACCTATCTCTCCTCAAGAGGTCTCTCAAGATCAAGTTCACCTAATGAAGAAGGATACTAAGCCACCTAAGATATCCAACTTCCTTGTCAACACTAGCACTATAAGGAAAGCTCTTCACTCTAACCAAATTGTGTTGCTCTTTGTTTATATGGAAGCCGTTAGTGGCTTGACTAACCCTTCACCGGAGTATCCAAATGAACTTAAAGATCTCTTGCAAAGTTATGGATATATATGTCCAGGTGATGAGTCCAAGGGTTTGCCACCTTTGAGGGGTATTGAGCACCATATTGACTTTGTTCTAGGGGCAACACTTCCCAATCGTCCAACTTATAAAACAAACCTCGTGGAGACCATAGAGCTTCAAAGACAAGTGGAGGAGCTTTTTAGCAAGGGCGACATCCGTGAGAGCATGAGCCCTTGTCTCGTGTACGTTCTGTTAGTGCCCAAGAAGGATGACTTCTTGCGGATGTGTGTAGATTGTCGAGCCATCAATAACATAACGGTTAAGTATTGCCATCCTATACCTAGACTTGATGATATGCTGGATGAGTTACATGGTTCTATTATATTCTCTAGGATTGATTTGAAAAGTGGTTATCATCAAATTAGGATGAAAGAGGGGGATGAGTGGAAAACATCCTTTAAAACTAAGCATGGATTGTATGAGTAGTTGGTAATGCCATTTGGGTTAACTAATGCACCTAGTACTTTTATGAGCTTGATGAATCATGTCCTTAGGAACTTTATTGGCTTGTTTGTGGTTGTTTACTTTGATGATACTCTTGTCTATACCAAATTCTTAAGTGATCATTTTCATAATCTAGAATCGATTTTAGATGTGCTTAGACAAGAACAATTGTATGCCAACTATTCCAACAACACATTTTGTACGGATAACCTAGACTTTTTAGGTTTTGTTGTGAGTGCAGAAGGAGTTAGGGTGGATGAGAAGGTGAAGGCAATACAAGAGTGGCCAAGTCCCAAAACGGTGAGTGAAGTGAGGAGCTTTCTCGGTTTGGCCGGTTTCTATAGAAGATTTGTCAAGGACTTTAGAAATCTAGCCACCTAATAAACAAAAAATTTTGGTACAGTTTGGTGGTTTATCAATGAAGTATGGGGTAAGATGGGTGATCGAATTGTTGATAAATAGGTTTTTATGCTGCGTTGATGCGTTGGTTTCTTTTCCCCACACATTCTTATTGTTTAAGAGGAGTGAGGTAAAGAGGTCGGGTATAATGTCGAACCAAATCAGGATGATGCTAGCGACAGTAATACTCCAGGATGTTTATTCTAGGTCTAAGAGGAACATACACTATCACTGAACGATCCTATTTTAAACATGATTAAAGGGTCAATTGTAGTAAAGGAAAGTACTGGAACCACATGTAAATAACGATAATTAATCTCAAAGATCTAAGTCTAGGCAGTTGACTAGGCAGTCGATTTCAGGCAATAAGTCCTAAGTCTATGTGCTTAATTTCATCCAACGGGTGATCTCAGATCTATAGTATTCTAAATTTAATTAAACCGCTCTCGCGTGATTAACACCTATCCAAATGATGCTACACCGCGCTCTCAAGTCCGCATGCTAAACATAATCCAGATGCATTAACATACATAGTACAATCATCCTAAAATATCTATCCATTCAAGAATATTATTTCAGAACTGCAAAATACATCAACAAAAGTCTATCTAACCCTATCGGGCTTAGAAGTCTTCTTTAGATCAATGATTGGATTGACCAAATCCTACCAAGCCTTTAGAGCATCTTATTGCATGAAGATACTTGTGATTCCAAGCCCTAAACACATAGATCTAGAACTTAAATTCCCTAATATTGCCCAATCAACCACCTAAAGGGTGACTACTCACAATCCATGGATAAAACACAAAGATCTATGGAGAAATTATGTTTTTCCATGGAAGAGATGAGCAAGAAGAGGAATAAGAAGATTGAAATAGCAAACTAACACAAATCAACACGAATCAACCAGATATAACAAAAACTAACAAGATCTAACAAGAACTTAACAAGAAATAAGAAGATCTAACAAAAGAAATAAGAGAAATGAACATAGAAACAAGATTAAACTTAAGATCTCAAAGGAAAATGCATTACAAAGTATGAAAATGGTAAGAACAAGTGAGAGAAACAAAAGGGAGGCAAAAAATGAAGTAAAGTGACTCTCCTTAGGATTTTAGGCAAAAATATGTATTTATAGTGAGGCTAAAAGGTGTAAAAACGAGATAGAATTAGTGTTTTGGAGATTTTCTCTTGGGTAGCATCTGGATCGGTCAAGGGGTGACCGATCCAGGTCTGGTCACTGACCGATCCAACTGACTAGAGCACTCTTGGCCGATCCTGACTCCTCTCCTGACCGATCCTGAAGGCTGGAGCACTCCCTGACCGATCCTGGATGAAGCCAGACCGATCCTAACTGCTGAAAACGTTGATTCTCGAGTGATGCATAAGTCCTTCATAGACACCTAAGTTGCAATATATATACAAATGCAAGCCTAACTGGACCTAAATGCATCCTAAACTACTTAAAATCGAATGAAATAAGGCTTAAAAGGTGAGAAAAAACCACATATATCAACTCCCCCAAACTTAACCCTTGCTCGTCCTCAAGCTAGGCAAAAGTCGAGTAATGAAGAGAGGTTTGAAAACAAATCGGGAACCGGATCAGCGAGTTAAAAGTAAGGTAAACCGAGCAAGCAATCTCATTAAGACATGGAAGAGTGACCCGCAACTAATAGCATCAAACAATCAAGCGCTCAGTCACTAATGCAAACTAGACTATCATCACAAAGATATATGTTACCAATTATAGAAGGAACTAAACTAGGCTATAGCAAATCAACCTATTCCATACTCGTCACCCTTTTTCAGAACTGTCAGGTTTCAAGCCGCTTCAGGTCCCTTTCCCATCTCATATCCTTATTACTCAAGAT
>OVAO01001088.1:0-16525 GCA_900406285.1 Biscutella auriculata
GCGGAGACGCTCACGACGGGCTCTACCAAGCTGTAACTCTATTGCATGGATGTCAGTGTTGATTGGGGTCAGGCAAGAAAAACTGTGAGAACGTAGGTTCATGTACCTGAAAGGAATTAAATAACAGAAAGGAGAATCTTAGGCCCTAAAAGTAACCAAAGATCTATTGCTAGCAAAAAGAAATCCCGAGTTGGCAACGGCGCCAATTTGAGGTAAGCGGTTTATACTTACCACTACTACTACTATAGACGAGTAGAGCAGAGGAAAATATAACCGTTTAATAAATAAAGAAGTGTATATATCGAACCAAATTGGGAGGTTTTACTAGAGACAACAGACTTATAAGGAAATTCTAGGTCTAAGCATAATTTTATATCTGTCACTAAAAATCATGTTGAGATTGTCTGTCGATTGTAGCAAAGGCAAGTGACCATTCAACAAGCAAACTAAAGTGGGAAATTAACGAAGACTTAAATAAAGAGAAAGTAGGCAATTGATCAGGCAAACTGATTTCAGGCAAGGATCCTAGGTTTAGGTGCTCCGGTTTTAATCTTATCTTAGGGTTGAGGATTTAAATTTGGACTCAGCCACTCTCGCACAAAGAGCCTCTCTCGGGGTAACTCTAACACCGCACTCTCGTGTCTTAATGCTTTGAGAACCCCGAAAACATGACTTTCCCGTAACCCATCCTGAATGATATCCTAACATGCTTCAATACCGCCCTCTCGCGTCTGTATATCTAGGCAATCAAGAATATCATTTAAAACTGAATAAGGCAGAAACTAAAAGCTAACTATCCCATTTAGGGTTTAGAAGCTTTCTTTAGATCATGATTGAGCCGGCCAGACTGCAATTAAGCCTTAAGAGTACCTTATCACATAAAATACTTGTAGTTTTAAACTCCGGAATGCCCTGATCTAGCCTAACCAATCACCTAAGGGTAACTACTCAAAATTCGTAACTAAACAAAGAAAATAACAAGCAAAGATCTAATTCATTAAAACTTAAGGCAAAGTTCCTTACAACAAAATAACCAGATCTAAAACTACAGAAACTAGACTAAAATATTCTCTAACCACCTAAAACGTCACCTCTCTCTATCCTATTCCATTTGCAAATGGTGACAAGAGGTGACTATTTATAGCTGAGCAATAATGGGCATAAATGTGCATTTTTGGCAAAATATCTGCCGAATATCGGCCAAGGGGTGGCGGATATCGATTTCTTCATGGCCGATGCTGGAATATCGGCCAGCACGTGGCCGATATTGATCTGGTCTTGGTCGATGTTGGGGTATCGGCAACAGCCTGGCCGATGCTGCTTGGTCTCTGGCCGATATTCCCTCTAGTTGACTCCCAGAGTTGACTTGTTTCCGTCCTTTTCGTACCTGGATGTTGCATGGTCTTTCTAAACACATGGAAATGAAATATGTACACGAATGCAATCCTAAAAGACTCTAAAACAACCGAAAACATACAAAACCGAGGGAAACACGGGACAAAAATAACGATAAAAACCGAGTATATAAGAATCCCTTGAGCTTCCCCATCACGGCGCCTCATCAATACCAGACCCGTGCCTCTCAAGGAATTTTGACAAGGTCTGGTTCCCCATTGCAACTGCCCTAAGGCCGACAAGTTGTTACTCTGGTTGTACCACCCGAAAACATGGCAGATCATCCGATTCAACCGCCTCCACCATATCCTACTGCTACTCTCATGAGGCTGCTCAATGAGAGGTTATATGAGCTAAGAAGAGAGCTCAACCCTCCTCTAGTTCAAGCTGCTCAGGTCCAAGATGCCCGTCAACTTCCTCAATGATCGAGGCCTAGAGAACCTTATTCAGATGATGAAGAGGATTACATTCCTCAAAGAATGAGACATTGGAGACAGCCTAGAGGTCCCACCAAAGAAAACAGCTTGAATGAGATCACGCTAGGAGACATTTTGAGGAAGAAGATCGCTATGATCAACGTGAACCAAGAAGAGAACAAAGATTGACCAGCTGGCCACATGTGTGGTCCTTTCGTTTGCTCACACATCCGGGACCACACCGTACTACTTCAAGAAATCATCCAATCATTAGTCATGGGGAAGAGTGAGAGAGATAATCGTTATCTTGATAAAGTAAAGGGGCAAAAGAGGAAAGGAGGAAAAGGAGGCGTGAGAAATAGCTCTCACGGTCGTACATGGTGGTCCCTCACCTTTGAGACTTGCGAATCAAGCTTGTGCAATCCCTCTAGCTTCCCCATCACGGCGCCTCATCAATACCAGACCCATGCCTCTCAAGGCATTTTGACAAGGTCTGGTTCCCCATTGCAACTGCCCTAAGCCGACAAGTTTTTAGTCCGGTTGTACCACCCGAAAACATGGCAAATCATCCGAATGAACCGCCTCCACCATATCCTACTGTTACTCTCATGAGGTTGCTCAATGAGAGGTTTTATGAGCTAAGAAGAGAGCTCAACCCTCCTTGAGTTCAAGCTGCTCAGGTCTAAGACGCCTGTCAACTTCTTTAACGACTGAGGCCTAGAGAACCTTATTCAGATGATGAAGAGGATTACATTCCTCAAAGCTTGAGACATTGGAGACAGCCTAGAGGTCCCACCAAAGACAACAACCTGAATGGGATCATGCTAGGAGACATTTTGAGGAAGAAGATCGCTATGATCAACGTGAACCAAGCAGAGAACAAAGAAGGGTTCCCAGAGAGTCGAGGCAAAGAAATGAGTACCCAAGGTACCAAGATGAAGAGGATGATCTCCCTGATCATACTAGTCAAGCCTCTCAAAGACCTTATCACCATGAGCCAAGATAAGACATGATTGAAGGATCAAGATCATAATCCCACCTTTCCATGCGAAGAGTGACCCGGATGCATACTTTTAGTGGAAAAAGAAAATTGAGCTTGTATTCGAGTGTCGTTGTTACTCTAAGGTTAACAAGGTCAGGATGGCAGTTCTATGATTACACCCTCAGTTGGTGGGATCAATTGGTTACCTCAAGAAGAAGAAATGAGGAGCATCTCAATGAGACATGGACCGAGCTCAAAGCGGCCATGAGAAGAAGATATGTGCCTAATCATCATCACCATGACCTCCATCAAAGGCTAAGGAATGAAGAAGTATCCGAAGCCATATCGCTTGCAATGACTTAATGCCGATGGAGAGCTTAAAGTATCACATCATGTGAAGGTCCCAATTGTTATAGGCAAGTATGAGGATTAGATTCTATCTGTTGTGTGGCCTATGGAGGCGGGTCATATCCTTTTGACAAGGCATTGGCAATTTTATCGACGTGTGGTACATGACGGTTTCACTAATAAGTACACCTTTAAGAATAAGGGCAACATGATCCTCTTATCCAATGAATCATGACGAAGTGGCTCAAGAAAAACTTCATCTAAGGAAGAAGGACGATTCTACTCCCACCAAGAAGGTCTCCAACTTCTTGGTCAACCAAAGCGTAGTAAGAAAGTCTTTTCATGCTCAACATATTGTCTTATTATTTGTCTGCAAAGAGACTCTTGCTTATATTACTAATCCTTCACCGGAGCTTTCGAGTATTTTTAGTTATCTATTGCACAAGTATAGAGATGTCTTTCCAGGTGAAGAAGAGACTCATAGCTTACCACCCAAGCGAGGCACTGAACATCAAATAAACTTTGTGCCCAGAGCTATTCTTCCCAATCGGCCGGCTTATAGAACCAATCCTCTAGAGGCCAAGGAGCTGCAAAAGCAAGTCGAGGCACTCATGGAAAAGGGATACATAAGAGAGAGATTGAGCCCCTGTGCAGTCCCTATCATCTTGGTCCCCTAAAAGGATGGAACATGACACATGTATGTAGATTGTCGAGCAATCAACATAATAACGATTAAGTATCGCCATCCCATTCCACGTTTAGATGATATGATAGATATTCTCTAAGATACACTTAAAGAGTAGGTATCATCAAATAAGAAGGAAAGAAGGAGATGAGTGGAAAACGGGTTTTAAAACCAAACATGGCTTATATGAGTGGTTGGTGATGCATTTTGGCTTAACCAATGCTCTAAGCACCTTCACGAGATTAATGAACCATGTTCTTAGGAAGTTTATAGGCTTATTTGTGGTAGTAAATTTTGATGATATTTTAATTTATAGCAAGAACTTAGAAGAGCATGCTAATCACTTAGGATCGGTTCTAGAAGTGCTAAGGAAGGAAGAACTCTATGTTAATTTAGCTAAGTGCACATTTGGAATGGATAAACTAGTTTTCTTGGCTTTGTTGTGTCAGCTGAATGCGTGAGAGTGGATGAAGGAAAAGTCCAAGCCATTAGAGAATGACCAACTCCCAAGACAGTCGGTGAAGTAAGAAGCTTACATGGTCTAGCCGGCTTCTATAGGAGTTTTGTGAGGGACTTCAGCACACTAGGTGCCCCACTCACTGAGGTTATCAACAAATCAATGTGATTCAAGTGGGAAGATTCCCAAGAGCATACCTCTTAAGTCTTGAAAGAGAGGCTAACACATGCCCCTTTGCTAGTGCTTCTAGATTTCTCCAAAACCTTTGAGATAGAGTGTGATGCATCGGGCCTTGGAGTTGGAGCAGTCCTTATGCAAGACAAAAGACATATTGCTTACTTTAGTGGGAAGCTTGGAGGATCCACATTGAATTACCCAACCTAAGATAAGATTTTGTATGCGCTTGTGAGAGCATTGCAAACTTGGCAACACTATCTTTGGCCTAAGGAATTCGTCATTCACACTGATCACAAATCCTTAAAGCATCTCAAGGGGCAACACAAGCTGAATAAAAGGCATGCTAGATGGTTATAATTCATTGAGACACTCCCATACGTCATGGCTTACAAACAAGGTAAAGATAATATGGTAGCCAATGCATTATCAAGGAGGTACACTCTTCTCTCTAACTTATATGCTAGACTTTTAGGCTTTGAGCAATTGAAAGACTTATATGCTGATGATCTTGACTTTAAGAGTCTCTATGCCAAATGTTTATCTCATGCCTTGGATCATTATTATGTTCTTGATGAGTATTTGTTCTTTAAGAATCGTTTGTGTGTACCTAATGGATCTATCCGAGAGTTGTTTATTAGGGAAGCTCATAGTGCGGCTAATAGGACACTTTGGAGTAGATAAAACCATGAAGGTAGCTCAAGACCATTTCTTTTGGCCACACATGAGGAAGGACGTGGAGAAGATATGTTCTCAATGCATCAAGTGCAAATAAGCCAAAGCTAAATCTCAGCCTCTCGGTTTGTATACTCCTCTCCCTATTGCATCTAACCCTTGGTTCAGAACTATTGTATACTCCTCTCCCTATTGCATCTAACCCTCTGGGTTCAGAACTAGCTCTTTCTCATAAGGACCTGGATTAGAGCATAAAATTGTGCCTCAAATCCCCTATTAAGTTCCCGAAAGTGTATATGGCTAGCCTAAGGTTCCCCCTCTCTTCCCAAAGCTTTAAGAAAAGAAAAATAAAAAGAAAGAAAATTTTCAAAAATAAAGGGGTCTAGCTTTAAAAAAAATGATACCCAAGAAGAGTTGGGAGCTGAGACCATTTACCGTGAAATGAGAATAGGCGTCTAGAAGCTTAACCGCTTAAGCATTTGTTCGAGTGCCACATAGTACGCAGTAAGGGGATGGGCTCCTCGGTGCATAACCACTCTTCGGATCTCACTCAACCTATTGTGGAGCTGTGATAAGGGGATGGAAACCACTCTTTGGATCTCACTCAACGTGTCACACCAGATCGAGTAGGTGATCCGGTTTTAAAAAAATGATATCCGAGAAGATTTGGGAACCGAGATCATCACTCGCAAAAAAAGAAAAGAAAAAAGGTCAAACAGCCCAATCTTGAGTAATAAGGATATGAGATGGGAAAGGGACCCGAAGCGGCTTGAAACCTGAAAGTCTGAAAACGGGGAACGAGTATGGAATAGGTTGAATTGCTATAGCCTAGACTAGTTCATTTTATAGTTGGTAACATAGAGCTTTGTGATGATAGTCTGGTTTGCATTAGTGACTGAGCGCTTGATTGTTTGATGCCATTAGTTGCGGGTCACTCTTCCTTGTCTTTTTAGGATTGCTTGCTCGGTGTACCTTACTTATAACCCGCTGATCTAATTCCCGATTTGTTTACAAACCTCTTTTCTTTACTCGACTTTTTTCTAGCTTGAGGACAAGCAATGGTTAAGTTTGGGGGAGTTGATATGTGTGGTTTTAAGCCTTATTTTCATTTGGTTTAAAGTAGTTTAGGATACATTTAGGTCCAACTAGGCTTGCGTTTGTATATATTTTGCATCTCAGGTGTTTAAGAACGACTCAGGCATCATTCAGGAGTTAAACGGATCAAAGATCCGAGAACCAGCGCATTTCTGCACTCTAGATCGGTCACAGGCATATCCAGGATCGGTCAGAGCTTGTCCGATCCATACCAACCAGTTGCGGAAGTCAACAGATTCTTCTCCAGAGTTGACCAGTTCGATTTTAACCTAATTGGAACTTTTATTTAAGCTCTCTTAGTCCCCAAAATCTTGGGAGAGTTCTTTTTGGTTCCATTTGGAGCCTCCTTTGTTTCTCTCAATTGTTCTTATCATTTAGCACTTTGTAATGCATTTTCAATGAGATTTTAAGCTTTGAACTTTTTCGTATGCTTCTTTTTCTTCTTGTTCTTGTTAGATTATCTTGTTCTTGTTAGATCTTGTTAGTTCTTGGTAGATCTTGTTAGTTCTTGTTACATCTAGTTGATTTTCTGTTAGTTTGCTATTTCAATCATCTTCTACATTTTCTTGTTAATCTCAACTATGGAAAAACATAATTTCTTCATAGATCTTTGTGTTTTTTCCATGGATTGGGAGTTGTCACATTCTCTGTGGTTGATTGGGAAATATTAGGGTGTTTAGGTTCTAGATTTATGTGTTTAGGGCTTGGAATAACAAGTATCTTCATGCAATAAGATGCTCTTAAGGCTTGGGTTGATTTGGCCAATCCAATCATTGATCTAAAGAAGAAGCCCGAGAGGGTTAGATAGGCTTTTGCTCATGTCTTTTGCAATCCTGAAATATCAATCTTGACTGGATAGTTGTTTTAGGGATCATAATGCTTATGGATTATGTTTTAGTATGCAGACGCGAGAGCGCGGTGTTAGCATCATGCGGATAGGTGTTAATCACGCGAGAGCGCTTTAAATCAATTTATAATACTATAGATCTGAGATAGCCATATTGGATGAAAATAAGCACATCGAATTAGGACTTATCACCTGAAACCTACTTATGTCTGATCAGCTGCCTAGTCTCTCTAATTTTATGGATCTAGGGTTAATGATGGTTTTGATCTGTTGCTTTTTATGTTCCGTGTTAATCTTTCATATATCTTCACCTGATTGGTGTGTTTAATGCTAGTTGGGACATAGCTAACCTCATCTTGATCTTAGGTAGATTATCATCCCGAGAGGTTCTTGATAAAATGCATAAATGAACTGATCTTGTGCTACCTGAACTGAACATCAATTGCATGAAATCGACTGCTTGATTCGCTGCCCTGGTTCATAAGCTTAGCTTTCATTTTGTTTCAAGCTTTCATTCAGTTTCATTGCCATTTCTACTTTTCATTTACTTTCTGCTTTTATTATCTTTGTTTTGTTCTCTTTTATTGCTTAATAGGATTGTTAGTGACAGACAATTTCCTACTTGCCTTAGACTAAACCGATTCTCTATAGCTCTATTGTTTTGTTAATCACTCCCGGATTGGTTTAAAATTTTCCCGTTACTATACTACATTCGATTGATAAGTACCCCTCTTCATCTCACCCACCAGTCTTTACCTCACTCTTCTTAGACAATAAGAGTGTGTGGGGTAAAGATCTACTTATCAATGAATCATGTGCTTAGGAAGTTTATTGGCTTGCTTGTTGTGATTTACTTTGATGATATTCTTGTTTATAGCAAATGCCTAAATGATCATATACATCACCTAGAATCGATTTTAGGTGTGCTTAGACAAGAAAAATTGTATTCCAACTATTCCAAATGCAGATTTTGTATGGATAACCTAGTCTTTCTAGGTTTTGTTGTGAGTGCAGAAGGAGTTAGGGCGGATGAGAAGAAGGTTAAGGCTATACAAGAGCGGTCAAGTCTTAGAACCGTTAGTGAAGTGAGGAGTTTTCATGGTTTGGCCGAGTTCTATAGAAGATTTGTCAAGGACTTTAGCACTCTAGCTGCACCCCACATTGAAGTGATCGAGAAAGAAGTGGCTTTCAAGTGGGGCACTTCCCAAGAACAGGCGTTTCGAATCCTCAAGGACAAGCTCACTCACGCTCCCTTGCTTATTCTCCCAGATTTCACCAAGACATTCGAGATTGAATGTGATGCTTCAGGAGTTTGAATTGGAGTTGTGCTTATGCAAGAGAAGAGACTTGTTGCTTTCTTGTGAAAAGCTTGGAGGTGCCACTCTCAATTATGCCATATATGATAAGGAGCTCTAAGCCTTGGTATGAGCCTTGAAGACTTGGCAACAATACCTTTAGCCAAAGGAAATTTGTGATCCATTCCGATCATGAATCTCTCAATCATCTCTAGAGCCAACAAAAGTTCAACAAAATGCATGTTAGGTGGGTGGAATTTATTGAGACCTTCCCTTATGTGATCATTTACAAAAAAGGTAAAGACAATGTAGTAGTCGATGCATTGTCTTGGAGGTACACTCTTCTCTCTAGCTTGAATGCTAGACTTGATGACTATTTACTCTTTAAGAACCGATTGTGTGTACCTAATGGTTCTATCCAAAAATTGTTGTTTAGGGAAGCCCATAGTGGCGGCTTGATGGGGCATTTTGGAGTGGACAAGACCATGAANACAAAAATTGTTGTTTAGGGAAGCCCATAGTGGCGGCTTGATGGGGCATTTTGGAGTGGACAAGACTATGAAGGTAACTCAAATCCATTTCTTTTGGCCACACATGAAGAAGGATGTGCAGACGATTTGCTCACAATGTATCAAATGCAAACATGTTAAAGCTACGACTCAACCTCTCGGTTTGTACACTCTTTTACCCATTGCCTCTCATCCTTGTAATGATGTATCTATGGATATTGTGCTTGGTTTTCCTATGACTAAAACTGGTAGAGACTCAATCTTTGTGGTTGTTTATATATTCTCTAAGATGCCCATATTATACCATGTCACAAAACTGATGATGCATCTCACATTGCTAGGTTGTTCTTTAAGGAAGTTGTTGGATTGAATGACATGCCTAAGACAATTGTTTCAGATAGAGATACTAAATTCTTGAGTCTATTTTGGAGAACTTTATGGAGTAGGCTAGGTACTAAGTTGCTATTCTCTACAACATGTCATCCTCAAACTGATGGTCAATGAAGTTGTGAATAGAACTATGACTATGCTTCTTAGGGCCTTGATAAAGAAGAACTTGAAAGCTTGGGAAGAATGTTTGCCTCATACTGAATTTCCCTATAATATTGCTAAGCATTTGGCCACTAAGTACTCACCATTTGAGTACTACACTAGCCAAGCTAACAAGGGCCAAAAGGTGCAAGCTTTTAAAGAATGAGATTGGGTGTAGGTCTACTTAAGGAAAGATAGGTTCCCGGAAGAAAGAGACTCCAGGTTGAAACCCCGGATTGATGGACCCTTTAAAATCACCAAGAAGATGAATGACAATGCCTACCAACTAGATCTTGAAGGTAAGTATAATGTAAGTTCAATTTTCAACAGTAGTGACTTGGTTCCTTTTCATGTAGAGCCCATAGATTTGAGGTCAAAAACTCTTTAAGAGGGAGGGGATGATATAAGGAATGGGGAACAAGGGAGCCAAGGCTAATCATGAAGAGCTTACTCTCGAAGTGCCCACAGGTCCAATCACAAGAGGAAGAGCACAAAGATTTGTTGGAGTTTTGATGCATACTTTGAAGAGGTTAGAGAGTCACCACCACCATTTGAAGATTGAAGAAGAACCGGATCCATTCTTTTGTCTTCAAGTGCTAACTTCGGTTCATGAAAAGTGGAGCACTCTTTTTCCTTCGGTTGAGTTTTATCCCAATGACTTTTCTCACCCAATGTTTTAATGAGGCTTCTTATCACATCTATGTCTTATCATGAACCATCAAGAAGCTTAAAGAGGAGTGATCCAAGCGTTAATCATCATTTGATCACTTAAGCTCCTCTTATCTTTCTATGTGTTTGGCGGTTTTAAAACATTGCCATATTAGGGTTTTGATTCCTTTTGAAGTCTTGACTATTTAAACTCTTGTAAGCCACTTATGACATTTTAACTTTCATCTTTTAAAATCTATGAGAAACTCTTTCTCCACGGAATTACAAAACCTAAAAGTGTGTAATATCTTTTAGGGATTTCTTAGTGTGTTATATCTAAGATATCATTGAGAACGTATAGTTGTTGCTGCCTCTACTCCCTCGTCAGTCATTAGACCCTAACCGCTTCACTCGACTCCCAAAACCCTATGAAACAGTTTCAAGCATTTTTTGAATCACCTTCAAATGTACAGCTTAGTAGAGAGAAGGCCCAATGATACATCTTCAATCACATGTAATTAGGGTTTATAACATTTAGTTTTGTATATTAATGATGTGGGAGTTTAGATTAGTGAGTCAGCCATTTGTGGCCAATAAAAATTAGCAAAATATATATATATATATATATATTAATGTTATGTGATGGAAAAAAATCATCTTTGGTAACTCTCTTCAATAGTAATACAAAATCAATTTGTTATTGGTGGAACATATTTGTTTTTCCCTTTTCATTTCTTGTTTCTAATAAAACTTTCATGAGCTATTTTAGATTATCGAGATGGTATTAGAGCTTCAATCTATCATAATTTCATGGGCTCCTTTTGAATTTTTTTTCATAACGCCAAGCAAGATGTCCAAGTTCTGTGAAGAAATTGATGGAGTTATATTTGAAGAAGCACGAGGACAAAGTTCTTGTGTGCTTGTAGTGTGATTCTCATCACATTTGGCATGGTGAGGAAGGTTATATTCGAAGAAACAAAGATGAAGAAGAAAGCTGTCATTTTTTTGAACGTGGCTTAAGAAGTTGTTGCCGGCTCCTGAAAAAGAAAGCTAGGAAGATTGAGATGCTAAATAACGCTAATTGGGAGATAAAGAGAGAGGACGCCGACAATCAATTATGAGTTTATGTTTGGGAGGAAAAAGATGAAGAAGAAAGCTTTAAAAATGGTAATATATCTAGACTTGATGGTTGATTAAGTATATATGTTTGGAACTGAGATGCTAGAATGCTGGATTTGGGTTTGATAGCTAAGCATTTAGGAATACAATATTATGCATACAAGATGTTTCCGTAAGATGTCAGAAGAGAAGACATTTCTTTGGGATGGGATAAGAAGCTCATGAAATCTTAAGCAAGGTAGAGATCTAACTTTATTCTTTTAGATGTATTCATTTGATACCTGGAGAATTTAGTTTTAATCTTTCAGAGATATGATTCGAAATAAACATTTATATGAGAATTCTATCTTCTTTGGCAACATATTTTTGTTCTGTTTCCTTTTTATTCCTTGCTTATAATAAAGCTTTTCATGAGCAATTTTAGTTTGTCTACACAGCTTAAGCGTTCTTTATACAACTATAAGTCTAGCGTCCATAGGAACAGTTGGGACACAGTTCACGTTAATAACCGCATGTACAAATGTTAGAATTCAGAGAGATTGAGAGATTGTGAAAACATTTCAAATGAAAAGATGGGGGAAGATCCAAAATTTAAAATTAAGTTGCCCCCTTCCCCAATAAACTACAAAGACTTGGATACGAGATACGGTATGGATACGGTCTGCATACAACCTAATTGTGGATACAGGCTGATTGTGGATACATGATACGACCTGGATACGGCTTGATTGATTCTTCTTATTCTTCTCAAAACTTAATACTCCCCCTCAAGCTTTGCTATGAATGAAAGAGCAAAGCTTGGAACCATGCCCATTCTACCTCATTAAAAACCTTAGAGTGGAAAACCACTTGAGAGAAAACCACCCTAAGGGAAAAAGAGTATAAAATCCATGGTCTAGAGAATAATTAAGCTTGGGGATTTTGTAAGAGTCTTGACAAACTGATCCGAGCTTCTTATGAAGCAAGGTTGGGCCACTCTTTATACTTACACATTTTGCCTCATGACTTCCTTTGCATTTTCGAACCATGATTATTATTTTCTTCACAGTTTCAATGGTTGATTAAGATGCATCAGTCAACTTGATGAGTTCTTCTTGAAACAGAACCGCTTCTCTTTTAAAACCATCATTTTCTTCTTTGAATGAACCAACTTTTCTTTCCATGAATCATGACTTAGCACACCCTTTCTTGTTCCTCATACTTATTAGCTCTTTAGACATCTCATTGACCGTATGATTGACCTTCCTAGGTTTTCCTTCAACACAAAATACTCATTCCTCTTGAATTTGAACTACTTGTTGTAGGTTGGCTCTTGAATTGCATAACTTAAAGGAAACCTTTATTCTTCTTAATTCATGGTGTTGAGGGACTTAGTAGCTTCTTGTTGGTTCCTCTTCACCAAGAATCTTGAATCTTGGTGAACTTGTTCTTCTTCTCTAAGAATATGGGATTGAGAAGATTCTTGAACATGTTCTACTTCTTTATACGCCAAATTGAGGAGCTTAGGAGCTTCACTAGCTGGTTCCTCTTTGATTAGTATTGAGAAGCTTAATAAATTGATTTCCCTTCATTAATCTTTAATTTGAATGATCTTCTTCTTCTTTAAATTGAACTTGGATAATCTAGATGCTCATTTTTCTTATATGTGACTTTGGCTTAACTTGTTAAGTTTTTGGTTCTTCTTCTTTTTGATCTATGACTTTCTCCTTTGGACTTAGTCACCATAATTCATTTGAGCTTAATCATTGAGATGCCTCCTGAATTACTCTTTGATTATGATACACGGGTGACTAGCAAGGGAAATGAGATCGAGCATGAGGAAGCTTCTCTTCAAGTGCCAACCGAACCTATCACTCGCGCACAAGCCAAAAGACTAGTTAGTGCCACCCTTGAGGATTTGGAGACTCATTGCCATCACTTGGAGAAGGAGGTACTCTTCCTTCGGTGAGGTTTATCCCATTGGGTTTACTTACCAAGGTTTAATGAGACCCATTGCACTAGACCTCACATAAGACCGCATCAAGAATTGATCGATACGTTTATGACCGTTGGAGAGAGTCTTGATCTTATCTTTCAAATTATGCTTTTTTAATTCAAACTCATCCTTAGTAATGCTTCGCGTTTTAATACCTCCTATTTAGGGTTTCTCTTTGTGTGAGGGTATATAAACCCTTATTATAAGAACTATCTCTTTAGCTAGCATTTTGAATAAAAAACCGAGAGCGCTTTCATGTTAGATCTTTGCTTAAGTGAGTCATATCTCAAGTAGCCTAAGTGTGTAATATATTAGGTCTCTTAAGGTGTATCTAAGGTTTCTCCATCACCTTGGTGGTGCTTTTCGTTTCTCATCATTTTGGCTATCATACCGGATCTATCGCTCGTCGTGCAAGCACCACAACCTCACCGTCACTTGTCGTCCTCCGCTGGTGCTCCGCCAGTTCTGCTACGGTAGATCCCCCTCATATTCAATTAGATTCACCTCCACCAAGTCTCGTCAAGATAGAGTTCATCTGGACGTGAAACTCGGAGAAGGTTCTTTCGTACGAACCTCAAACAAGTTTCAACTTGATCTAAGGCGATATGAGTGGTAAGGATTTTGGGTCGGAGGATTGATTTTTTGGTTGTGGGGTACGACGGTGTACGGCTATGCCGACCGTACGAGAGAAATAGTGGAGAATACTTCGACCAGAATAGCTCCAAAGTTGACGCCCTTCGGTGAAGTTCTTTCTAAGGGTCAAAGATGAGGAACGATCGAGATCAGAGAATGTGTTTGAGCACGTGGTAGTACGCACGGTACGGCCCCACCGGAAGTATGAGATAAAAGTTGTTCGAGTTCCTCGTCCATTTGAACTCTAGATGCAAAACCCTTCGGTGAACCTCAATCTTATAAGAAATAAAGAAGATCGATCGAAGAAAAATCAAGAAAGGACGAGATATGGACGGAGGAACAAGATGGATTCTTGATTCTCGGCAGATGATGTAATGCTTTAGAGATTTGCTAAAGAAATGAAAGGAAGAAACTTAGAACGATTTGAGAATGAAGAAAGTTTTGGTTTTGCATATGACACACCAAAACCCTAAGGAATATGACTCATCCTTAGCGAACTTCCAAAAAGAGAAAATCTCATCCATAAAAGTTTGAAAGTTCCTTTGCCAAAAACGGCTACAACTTCTTTAAATAGTCTAACTTGAAAAGGAAGGAAACCCTAGAAAGGGAAAGCACAAAACACAATACTTTGATAGAACCAAAGAGAGTTCTCCCAACGGCTATAAGACCGTTTGAATATGTTCTCTTGGTGCGGTCTTGAGACGAGGTCTAGTGCAATGGCCTCATCAAAACCTTAGTGAGAAAACCCAATTAGGACAAAACTCACCAAGGGAAAAGAGTACCTAGAAGACCTCTAAAGAATCGACTTAGATAGTTGAAGGAGGTGTGAGGAAGAGATACATGACCGGCTTTTTCTCCTTCTTCCAATAATCATAGCAAGCCTCTAACTCCTCCCAAGCCTTCATCAATACATTGGCAAGTCTCCTAGCTTGTGCACTAGTAATTGGCCCGGTTGGAACTTCAAGAGATGCCTTCTCCGGTTCGGTGTCAACTTTTTGCTATCCGAGCATACATCACAAACCTAATCTCAGGGAGTGTTCTTTCTCCCTTCCAAAGTTTTCGAATTTCTTCGTTTTTAGTCAATTTTGTAGTAGATCTAAAAGAAAACTCCAAAAAGATTTTGTTTTTCTACTTGATTAGGATTTGTTTAGTTTGGATCTGGCTTTTCTTAGGTTGTTTCGGTGTTGCTTGATTTGAACTCATTAAAAAGTTTCCGGCTTCCTTTGTTTTGTTCGGTTTTTGTTATGTGGGTTTCAAGATTATAACTTTGTTAGAATGTTTTTAGGTTTCTTGTGCTTAAAGTATTCATCTTTTGTATACACTTAAGCTTTCTTGGTCGACGAGTTTTACCAAGAGAGTTTTTGTCTATTGGAGTGAAGAAATCGGTTATTTTAAGCTTATCTTGATCAAACTTGAAAGCGAGTAGCAATAGTTACCAAATATTGATTGTTGGTTTGTTTTTGTCATTTTGTGCAAGGTTGAAGCAGAACTCTTGCATCAAAAGCGCCTGTTTTCTCCTTTTTTCTAACTGGGCGCGAGTGTGGTCCTTCTCTCGCTCACCTATCCAGGACTACACCGTACATCTACAATCAATCACCCAATCATTAGCAACGGGGAAAAGTGAAAGAGATAGTCGTTACCTGGCTAAAGTAAAAGGGCAAAAGAGGAAAGGAGGCAAAGGATGTGTGATAAATAACTCTCATGACCGTACTTGGTTGTCCCTCACCTTTGATACGCACGAATAAAGTTTGTGCAACCCTTCTAGCTTGCCCATCACGGCGTCTCATCAGTAACAGACCCGTGCCTCTCAAGGCAATCAGACAAGGCATGGTTCCCCATTGCAACTTCCCCAAGTTAGACATGTTGTTCCCACGGTCGTTCCACCCGAAAACATGGTTGATTATCCGGTTGATCAACCTCCACCTGATCCTACTGCCACTCTCATGAGGCTACTCAATGAGAGATTTGATGAGCTAAAAAGAGAGCTCAACCCTCCTCCAGTCGAAGCTGCTCAGGTCCATGCTTCCATGACCTCAACGGTCAAGACCTAGAGAACCTTATCCGGATGATGAAGAGGATTCCATTCCTCAAAGAGTGAGACACTGGAGAAAGCCCATAGGCCCTCACCAAAGACATCGGTCTGAATGGGATCAAGTTAGGAGACATTTTGAGGAAGAAGATCGCTATGACAAACATGAACAAAGAAGAGAACCAAGAAGGGTTCCAAGAGAGCCGAGACAGAGAAATGAGTACCCAAGGTATCAGGATGAAGAGGATGATCTCTCTGATCATACTAGTCAAGCTTCTCAAATACCTTATCACCGTGAGCCAAGACAAGACATGATTGAAGGGTTCAAGATCAAGATTCCACCATACCATGGGAAGAGTGATCCGGATGCATATTTGGAGTGGGAAAAGAAGATTGAGCTTGTGTTTGAGTGTCGTTGGTACTCTGAGGTCAACAAGGTCATAATGGCAGCTATTGAGTTCCATGATTACACCCTCAGCTGGTGGGATCAATTGTTACCTCAAGAAGAAGAAATGGGGAGCATCCCATTGAGACATGTGATAAACAAATTATTTCCCCTACTGCTTACTATGGACAAGTAGAGCAGATGAAAATATATGTTGTTAAAAATGAAGTAGATGGGTATATTATCGAACCAAATCGGGAGTTGCACTACATCAATCAGCCTATACAGAGTTCAACTAGTCTACGCAGAATAGGAATTGAATGATGT
>OVAO01001089.1:0-14560 GCA_900406285.1 Biscutella auriculata
TTTAAATTTATGTGTTCTTGCTCACTTCATCTTTTTGCAGTCATGCAACTTTGGGTTTATACAAAAAGCTCGTTCGTCGAGCGCCAAAAGCATTGGACAGGTTTTCCTTCAAGTCATAATCATACCCAATCATTACTTAAGAGATGAATCGAATTAACAGTATTTGTTGTTTTTGCAGCTGGGAGTACTGTGCACAGCCAAAAGTGGTTGTTAAAATCGATAACGAGGAAGAGATGCTAGAATTGCAGGTGAGTTTGCTTTAAAGAAAATTGTAAACTGTTACTGCTACATGGATTATGTAAATTGAGGTTTATCTTAGATCCACAGCTTTTAGTGTTGTTGCCAAATCAATCTTCTCGAGCTTTGCAGGAGTTGCTCAGATGTTAGTTTCTTGAAATTTCAGACCATATACATAGTTATAACAGGAGATTCGGAGATTTCATAGAGCTCATCTTTAACATTTCCCATTTCTGAGACCCTATATTGACTGCTAAATTTTTTATAGGAAAGAGCTAAATCCCTAAAACTCTCTACCCATATTACCATCGATGCTGGAAGAACGCAGATAGCCCCAAGTGAGTTTCATATTTCAGACTATTCTCAATCTTTGAATCCCTTGGTGTTTTTAGCTTTGTGTTTGCTATTGATTAC
Source organism: Biscutella auriculata (assembly GCA_900406285.1). Taxonomy (NCBI): domain Eukaryota; kingdom Viridiplantae; phylum Streptophyta; class Magnoliopsida; order Brassicales; family Brassicaceae; genus Biscutella; species Biscutella auriculata. Next base: position 652 of record OVAO01001089.1, read on the forward strand.
CAGGGATAGATCGCTCTAATATACTTTTGCGTCATTTTACAGATTCAAGGACAGTAATGGCTATTCTTGGTAAGTCACTAATTTGTTACTTTTATCCAAGTCATGTGCTTGAAAGTTAAGAAACTTACGGACAAGACTCCTCGGACTGTTTTGTGCTTGTCCTTGACCCTGAATATAATCTATAGCTCATAAGAATCCAAGATATGAAAATTTAAGCTCAAAATGTATCCAAATTCATATGCACGCCTCTATGATGGGGAAATAGACATTTTTTTAAAGCAAACACAACATTCAAACACTCAGAGGTGGTTGCTTTACTTCTGCAGGACCAGTCGAAGTTGTTGATGAAGTAACAGGTGGATTAAAGCTTCTGTAGCAGCTCCTGATCTCTCAGATGGACCACACAGAAGGGAGAAGCTTGAACTCCACCTTCTCACTTACTCCTGATGATTACGAAAAATCCCATTTTTAAGCAATTTACTCCAATTTTTATGGACATGTAGAACTTGCCTCACCGGGATCAGACTGATTGACCAATGATGATATAAATTTATTGCTGGTTTTTGTTTTAGAGGTAGCCAAAGCTACAAGCCTTTTTGGCAAATTGAGAAATTGTCTTGTTCGAACTTCTAATGCCAAACCAAGAGATATATGTCGGGTTTCTGTGAAAACTAAACAAATGTAAAATTATATATCTGTACTCGACCAAAAATAAAGAAGAGAAAAGTTATTCAGCTACAAAAGTTGTTTAAATTATAGATATCCTCATGAGGTCTGTACACAATGCTCCTTGTCCTTTACTTCAAGTCAGAAGTATACATGCGCAAAACCTGAATGTATGGTTCCATTCTGGTCGCTTTTATAACCTGTGAAATGTTGGAAACTCGAGGTAGTATGAATCCGCACTAAGAAAGGAAAAATCAAGAAAATATAGGGAGATGGCAAGAGGAAGTAGATGAGAATCTGTTTGGTTACTGATCACTATCTTTGTACATATCTGGCAAGCTTAGTGTAATGACTGCTATTGATCTGTGCTGATAAACCACTCGCAGTGCTGCTTTTGTTCCTCCAGTTGATAGGATCTTTTACTTTTTGTCAACAGCTTGTAATCGAGTTGATAGGAAAACACTTTAAAACCTTACAAACTTTTCTGAAAGAAATAGCAGCAATGCATCCTCAGAACAGAATATGTGAATCCAAACTACGAGTTCTGTTACATTGAACACAGAACATACCTCTTAAAGTCATAGTATTTGTTAGATAGCGAGAGCATCATCACCAATAACCTTTGCAGGAACACATTCCATTTTTGAAATGATGGAAGCGGCTCGAGTCCCTCAATATAATCTCATGATCAATGATTCTGGATATGTATGTGAATGCGGTATGGCAATCACCACATACCCGTAAATTCTTAGTAATCCTGATAGCTGCACCTTTAGGACTTGTTAGAATACCGTATGCAAGAGCTAGCTTCTCACTGTGCTCAAAAAGAAGATCACCTTTCTCTTCATCGTCTACATCATGAAGAGCAAAGTCTGTTTCAGGAACATAACCAATGTCCTTGATGCGTTGCATATGATCTGAGAGGACCTGGTATATTTCTTTAGTGCGTGGATGAGATTTATCACCTACGAAGAATGTAGTGGTTCCTATAACTCCTTCGATCCAACTACAACCAGGTCTTTTTTTAACTCCTTTATGTCTCATCAAAGATCTGATCCTAGCCACATCTTTCCAACGTCCCGCATTTGCATATAAGTTTGAGAGCAATGTATATGATCCATCGTTATTAGATGCTAATTCTGTTATTTTTTTAGCAGCGTACTCCCCAAGTTCAACTTTTCTGTGGATTCTACAGCAACTGAGCAAAGCAACCCATACCACAGGAGGAGGCTCCATTGGCATTTCTTCAATTAGACGCAAAGCTGCATTCAACCGGCCAGCACGACCTAACAAGTCAACCATGCAGGCATAATGCTCTGGGCCAGGACTAACCCCAAAATCAGTTTCCATTCTATTGAAATACTCCATGCCCTGATCAATCATTCCCGAATGGTTGCAAGCATACAGCACAACAAGTAGTGTAACACCATCAAGCTTAAGACCCATTTTCCACATTTCATCAAAGATTTCAAGAGCTTCTTCTCCATAACCATGCATACCATAACCAGTCATTAGAGATGTCCATGTGACTTCATTTCTTTCCGTCATGTTGTCAAATACAAGCCGACCATTACCGATGTCTCCACATTTTGTATACATGTCTATTAGGCAGTTTGATACGAATAGTGGTACTGCATTCTGCTGGTTGCGCAATGCATAAGCATGAATTTGCTTGCCAATTCTTAAGGCAGCCAAACTGGCACATGCCACGAGGGCACATGATATGGTAAAAGCATTAGGTCTTCTTCCGTAGTCTTGCTCGAATATCTCAGAAAAAAGATTGAGAGCTTTATTTGCATCCCCATGCTGGGAGTATCCACCGATCATCACAGTCCAAGTCACAACATCCCTTTCCCCCAAGGAAAGGGAATTAAACATAGCACGCGCAATATCAACCTTTTTGCACTTAGCGTACATGTCAATCAGTTGATTGATGACCATATTATCATCGCCATTCTTGTGCAAGTCTATAGGATGCTTGATGGAATAACAATGAATCTCTTTACCATGCATCAACGCCCCAACAGAAGCGCAACCTGAAAGAACCGAAATAAGTGTGACTTCATTAGGTTTTATCCCAGAAGACAACATCTGCCTACACACACCCAGGGCTTCATATCCAAGGCCCCGTTGAGCATACCCTGAAATGGCAGCACTCCAAGTAACGACATCCATTTTTATCTTTTCTTCCTGCATCTCCTCGAACAACCTAACAGCATCGTCGAACCTTCCAGTTTGTGAATACCCAGCAACCATGGCATTCCAGGACACTACATCCTTTACTGACATGTTCAAAAACACCGTGTTTGCCTCATCCATCATACCACACTTTGCATACATATCCACCAAGCAATTTCCTACAAACATATTCTGTATTATCTCACTTGTGACTGCAAAACCGTGTAATTGCTTCCCAAGTGAATGAGCACCAAGAGAAGCACATGGAGGAAGAATATTCACAAGAGTAATATCATCAGGCCTGAATTCGAACTCATTGGTCATGCGGCTAAACATTTGAAGGGCCATCTTAGCTTTGCCTAACTTTGCATAACATTCTATTATAGAGTTCCACGAAACGACATCCCAAACACCGTCGACAGACATTTCGTCGAACACCTTCTGTGCATCACCCAACAAACCACAGCGGGAATACATAGCGACGAGCGCATTCCCCACAAAGACATTGGCCTTAAATCCGGTCACCCAAGAAAGTGCGTGCGCAGATACTCCACAACGAAAAGAGTGGATCTCGCCACAAGCCTTGAAGACGAAGGGGAATGTGTAATTGTCTGGCGTCCATGACAGAGAATGCATAAGGCGGAATAAAGAGAGACATTCATTGACGCGGCCATTGTCGCCGAAGACGCGAATGAGAGAATTCCAGTGGTAGACGCCACCGTCGGAGGGAGGAAAGCGACGGAGGAGAGATACGGCAGAAGATGAGCAACCTAGTGAGATATAGGTGGAGATGAGGTGGGAAGTGAGATTTAGAGTTAGGATTCCTAAGGAGAGGAGTTTCTGGTGAATGAGCTTGAGCTGCGAAATGGTCTTGCATTTGTGAATGAAAGGGGGTGTTATCTCCGGCGGAGAAGTGGAGAGGAGAGAGACTTTAAGGTACTGGTGAGGTCTTGCGGCGGCGCTGGGGATGAGACGGCGGTGGACCATACTAGAGTAGTGTATGTGGTTAGACTCTGACAGGTAATAGTTCACATAATATATGGCGGGTAATTTCTGCGTTTAAACTATTCGACACATCTGTAATTGATTAGATTCGGTTTTTCAGAAAAATGTTATTTCGCTTGGATTTAGTTTTGGATTAGAAGTGGTAAAACCGAAAAAACCGACAGAATTTAAAACAACATCGGTTCGGTTTGGGGCTAAACGATCAGCGTTTGCGTTTGGCTGGTCGATTGGGCTTGGCGTTTGGGACTCTGATTTGAAAATTGATAACGTTCAAATCTCGATAAGCAGTGAATCGTACTTTTAGAATTCCGAGGACTCAGAAGTCAGAACTTTAATCTCCCGCCTCTTTCACTTCATTTCCGAGCTCGTTCACTCTTTCGCTCTTTCATTCCTTGAGAAAATCCTCTTTAGCTTCCTGGGAAAGAGGAGGAAGGTGAAATGCCACGTAAACCTAGACGTAATGTGCCGGAGATTCTATGGAGATTGTTCGGAAACAAAGCCAGGAGTTTAAAAGATGCAATAGTAGATCTGATTACTGGCCGGAATGTCCAGCCGGAGCAATGCCGATGCCGAGGCAAAGGTTGCCTTGGTTGCAGCCGCGATAAATCGTCGTTTCTGTTGCGTCCAGATGATCCAATCCACTACCGTAAACTTCTTCACCGATGCTTCGTTGTACTTCACGAACAAACCCCTCCGCTTCTGGGTTTCTCGCCAACATCATGGTGGTCACAGAGAGAGGTAGGATTCAGCTTCGCATTGCTTTGAGTTCTTATACTTGTAACTATTTATCTTGTTTTGTTAGGGTATATTACTGATTTTCTGAATAAATGCTTCAACTAATTTGTTCAGATTGTCGAGAGGATTATTGAAATGATGTCACCTGGAGGCGATAGCGAAAATGTGATATGTGCCAGATATGACAAGGTGAAACTCTTCTTCTTCCTTCTCAAACTCAATGTAGTGTGCATCATACTTATGTGAGCTATATACTCTTTTACTCTTGTTCTTGCTTCACCATTCTTTCCAATCAGTTGTGAAATTTCTTAGTCTTCTTCTGCTTTGACCCTTGAGTGTTGCTAATTTTCTTCCAACACGTGTAAAGTGGTAGATATAATTAATAGTTGCTCTTCTTTTTCATCTGTTTGACAGTATGATCAATCCAGCCCTATTTTGGAGTTATTGACAAGTTCTTCTTGGGAGTTTCTACTCAGCCGGGTTTGTTTGTCAAACCTTTTGATGATTTACTTCCAGTCTTTGAGTTTGGAGTCGTTTAGTATTCAAATTCTCTTGCCTGTAGGTCGGTCATGATTTCATGGTTTATCTACTACAGAAAACATCAATTTTCTTACCACTTGTAGGAAAGAAACAACGGCAAGTGTCTGGACCTCCTCTATGCATCAAGCAAAAGGGTTAGTCTTTAGTATGAAACTTGTATCCTACTTGAAAAGAAAGAGTCTCTATATATAAAAATATTCTCGAAGGACACCAATCATATTTTTTCTGGCGGCTTTCTTTTANTTTTTTAGTTCATATTAACTTTGTAAAGTTTACCTTCTCATGGTATAGAGACATTGTCAGTTCACAAAAACAAAAGAAAGAGGGATGACAACGAGCAGCCATCAAAGAAAAGGCAGCAGCTTTCTTCTGCTGTCAATGACTGTCTTAAGGCCTCTGCAGCTGTTACATCCACAGTTTCCATGGATGTAGAGCGACATACAGAAGAAAAACCTAGTAAGCGTTCAAGATTGTATCTCAAGCGTCGACGAAAGCAGAGACGGGTCAATTTCCAAAAGGTTGACAATGATGAACCTTGTATAACTCCTAAAAATGGTAAAGCCTCAACTGGGAATGAAGCTGATGAAAGGAATCTGCAAATCAGTATAAATGAAAATGTCACAAATTTTGCACAGCAGGTGAGTTTTCTAAAATGATTTGCTCAATCAAGTTTAAGTTGCAAATACATTATTTCCATATGCAGACACAGTGTTCTGATATGTGCCACATTATTGCTTAAAATTACTAAGGAACGAGTATTATTTGCTCTTCACTTAGCCCCAGCCTCGAGAAATTAATGGGGAAGTTTTTGGAGTTTTACTTTATGCATTTTAGAAAATGTATTACATATCTTATTGGTACCAGCTATTTACTAATATTCTTCCTGAAATTTCATTACCGACAAATTTGACAGCCTGTTCTTCCCTTTGGAAAATATAATGGCTGATTTTTGTAGGCTAAACAGGGGAAAAGAAAGAAACATATTATGTTTGACAACTCGGAAACGTTTTCAGTTATACCATCAAAGCGTATCCTTCAGCAGTTTGAACATGTTCAGTCACTTGTATTGTAGCGTCAATAGCTTGATTGGATTTTTAAGTTTGACTCTTCTTTATACAGTTCTTCTGCACTGCGTATGATTCCTTATAGTATACAGACATTTTGAGAACCTTGAGGCCCAATTGCTCTGGTTCAAAGTCTTTAATGAACCATATATTTGGTGAAGTAAATGCTTGGTCAACAGCGCCATTTCATGGCAAGGGAAATTGTCCCAGTGGATCTATTTGCTTGTAAGTTTTTTATTTTCTTACCTTAACACATGTTCTTGTTTTTCATAGAGTACATTTTGATATTCAAAACGGGATTGCAGGAACCTAAGTTTATTTCCGCATTTTACCATGAAAGTATAAATGATTGCTTAACGTTACTGAAGAAATAATATTGAGAGGTTAAATACGTATCATTTTGGAGAATTCTTTGATCGGATTTTTAATTGAACTGTATCTAGTTCTATTTCTTCTTGGTATTAGTTCAATACAAAAGGAATCTAACTGGGATCAACGGACTATTCCAAAATCTTTCAAGAAAACTAAACTATTTCTGATCTTTGATGTGATGATGTTTTTCCCACTGTTCTGCAGATACCATTCATTGCTAAAGTCTCTTAAAAGTCTAATAGGAAAGTCAAAGTCCTCACATTTGAAGGCAATACTAGATAAACACTGTCCTGTTCTCTTGGTGCAAGAGGATGCCTCAAAATCCGCAGTTGCAACTTCCCAGGTTGATATTTTAACTGCAGAGATTGGTTTCATATTAAATTTCCTTATGGTCTTTCAGGATNCTTAAGTTTGTATATGGTCTTTCAGGATTTTTGCTTCAGAAATATTATGTCGAAAATTCAAATATGAACAGCTAAAGAATGTAGAAAGGGAAAATCGACGCTGTTTCTAGACTTGCTTATATATTGCAAATATACATGAGAATTCATATCCGTGGCACTTCCAACTGATCCTTATATTGATAAACCTTAAACATCTTTATCACAGAGGCAAAATTCAGATAAGCTGCCTCATGNTATATGGTCTTTCAGGATTTTTACTTCAGAAATATTATGTCGAAAATTCAAATATGAACAGCTAAAGAATGTAGAAAGGGAAAATCGACACTGTTGCTAGACTTGCTTATATATTGCAAATATACATGAGAATTCATATCCGTGGCACTTCCAACTGATCCTTAGATTGATAAACCTTAAACATCTTTATCACAGAGGCAAAATTCAGATAAGCTGCCTCATGGTTCAAGTTTAGGGAGTGGCAAAACCTATTGTCCCAGGGTAGAAGAAACAAAGCCGTATTGTACGAAGGACCAAGTAGTTTCCTTTGTTTGGGCCATCTGTAGGTACATTATTCCAGAAAGTTTTCTTGGGACCACTCATCAGATGAGAGTGCTTAGGAGAAACATAGCCTGGTTCGTTTCTAGGCGAAGAAATGAGAACTGCACTGTGAAGCAATTTTTGCACAAAGTGAAACCATCTGATTTCCCGTTCTTTGCCAGAAAACAGTTGTGCTGTATGGTCGAAGGACAAGAGATTGAAAATGAGTCCATCAGAAGCACACAGCAGATGTTATGCACCAAATGGATTTCTTGGCTTTTCTTAGAGATTGTCAGAAAATTGGTGCTCTACAACTTCTNTTTTCTTAGAGATTGTCAGAAAATTGGTGCTCTACAACTTCTATGTCACAGAAAGCCAAGAAGGGCGGCTGAACATCTATTATTACCGGAAATGCAGCTGGGGAAGGTTAATAAGCAAAGAAATTACGAAAGACCTTGATGGTTGTGTCCAAGTGGACAATGCTGAAGCTGGAAGTAGAAGGAAAATGAAGTTCAGAATTGTACCGAAGGCAAATGGTGTGAGGTTGGTGTTAGATTTTAGTTCCTCGTCAATGCTGCAATCTCTTCGTGATACACATGCTGTTTTAAAAGACATCCAACTCAAAGAACCAGATGTACTTGGGTCTTCTGTTTTTGACCATGATGATTTCTACAGAAACATTGGCCCATATCTGATCCATTTGAGGAGTCATTCTGGAGAACTTCCTCCTTTATTCTTTGTGGTTGCAGATGTACTCAAGGCATTTGATTCAGTCGACCAGGGTAAGCTGCTTCATGCCATTAAAAGTGTCCTTAAAGATGAATACATCTTAAACAGATGTAGGTTGGTCTGCTGTGGGAAGAGATCCAATTGGGTAAACAATATGCTAGTCTCGAGTGACAAAAATGGTAGTTATTCAAGATTCACATCAACTGTTCCATGTAATGCTCTAGAAAGTATCATGGTTGATCAGGTATGCTTTATTAACCTAAAACTCTTTGATCCTTTGGTACTGTTGTAGTGCTGGATCTGTTAGCCTAATCTCAAAAACACATTCTACTTATAGGATGAGAAATATAATCAAATAGAACAAAATAATTGGTTTGTGGCATAGTATTATGTCGATAGGAAGGCTTCGTTCTTTGGTATATGGGTGAGAAAAGAGGACAATATACTCTGGAGGGTAAAACACAAAACTAATGGTCTGCTGACAATTATTTAGAAATCTCATTTCTTAAAGCTTGTAGTGTTCCATTTTTTATTTACTTATTTCCTTAATAGTATTATGGTCTTGGTCCAATGTGTTAGGGAGAAAGCCATCTAGTGAGAAAAAAAGATCTCATGCTTTGGATAGAAAGTATGCTAAAGAACAACATGCTGCAGTTGGATAAAAACTTCTACGTACAAATCGCTGGAATACCTCAGGGACACAGATTATCATCTTTGTTATGTTGTTTTTACTACGGGCATCTCGAGAGGACTTTGATCTACCCGTACCTTGAGGATGCCTGTAGAGATGCGTCTGCTAAAGAATGCAGCGGAGAGAAACAGCTAATCACCCCCATAAGCTATAAGTTACTGAGATATATGGATGACTACCTGTTCGTGTCTACCTCGAGAGCTCAGGCGACTAGCTTCTATCACAAGTTGAAGAATGGACTCCCTGATTACAACTTCTTCATGAACGAAAACAAATTCTGCATAAATTTCAAAGATGAAGGAGGATCCAAGTGTCCTTCTAACAGAATGTATGTGGGTGATAATGGAGTTCCTTTTATCAGATGGACTGGCTTGCTCATTAATTCCCGCTCATTCGAAGTTCAAGTTGACTACACAAGGTCTGCCTATTCTCTTGTCTTTTCCCTCATGAGTATACACTTGCTTGGCTCTGTTTCCTCACCCTCTTTGCTTATAAGTTGCTTTTGCGAGTCTAATTTTTCCACTCTAATTCATGGAGACAGGTACTTGGGTGGCCATATAAGCTCAACCTTTTCTGTACCTTGGCAGAACAAACCCGTTAGAAATCTTCGGCAAAAATTGTGTCAGTTCATGGTTCCCAAATGCCTTCCCATCCTCTTTGACTCGAATATCAACTCAGGAGAAATTGTCAGGTTAAACATCTATCAGATCTTTCTGCTAGCTGCAATGAAGTTTCACTGCTATGTCTACGACTTGGCTCGGTTTTGGAAACTCGATTCTCGAACTTTGTTCAACTTCATCACAAAATCGATCAGGTATGGAAAAAAAAACTATATTTATTTTATGTTTGTTAGGCATTTGGTTTTTCGGTTAGGAAGAATGTTACCAAACTACACCAAAAGCTATTAGATTTCGTTAGTTTTTTGGCTGAGCTATTGAACTTGGGACCGGTTTTGGTTTCCAGAATATAGAATCGACTGTTGTACATAAAAGTTATATTACTTTTGATTCGGCTCGATTATTTCTGTCAAATAATCTTAGTGTTTCTTTGATTACTTTCCAACTGATAGGTACATGTTCAAACTCATAAATCGAAGGATGCACAGAATCAACACTGGCTCTAGTTTCAGACCAGTTCTTAAACTATACAAAGAANAAGAAGTGATATGGCTTGGCTTACACGCTTATATTCAAGTTCTGAAGAAGAAAAACTCACGATACCGAGCCCTCTTGATCGATTTAAAATCTGCATTTTCTAAACACAATATTTCTCAGAGTCTATTTCCAGAATTGGAGTATGCAACGAATAAGTCAAACTCTTCTTCGATGTGGAATTTGAGGTACTGATTTCTAAGTAAACTGAAACTGATAAAAGTTCTGGTCTTAGGTCTGATTCCTTTTACTGCCTATTAAAATCGATATGATTCAACACTCGGTAAAAGTGCTTATTTTAGATTTATTTATATGTTTAGAATTTTAGATGTTTAAATTATTGAAAATATCTTTAAAACATTAACACTATAGTAATAGAGAAGATACATGCATAGCTTTTTTTATGTTACATTCCAAAGACCAAATTCCCAACTTTCATATGAAAGAAACCAACAAGAAAGAGAATAAAAACGAAACCTTTCCACTTTAGTTCTTGGAATGTTCAGACGAGTGAATCGGAGTATACCCTTCAGGCTGTTGCTGCTGCGACTGTGATGGTTGTGGCGGTTGCTCAGCGTCAACCTTTTCTTTTGTTTTCTGTCCAACTTCTCCAGCCGCTTTAGCCACTCTGTTAAATGCTCCTGCAGCCCAGCTCACACCAGTTAACACATAACGGTTTTTCATCACAGCTGTTCCTGCGCTGCTCACTGTCTGTTCTGCAGCTGCATATGCAGACTTGGTCTTCTCTGATACCTGGAAGCTTTGGTCCACCTCCCTAATCTTTTCGTTCACCAAGCTTGTTCCAGCTGTAATCTTTTGGCTTAGACCGATTTTTTGGTCTAGTGAAGCAACTCCTGTGGTTGCGGTTGAAGTGAAACCGAGTTTCTCATCAAAAGCTTTTGCTTTGCCGACCGCATCTTTCCCGAGAATGAAACCCTTTGCTAGCATGGTGCTCACGACGTCTTCTGCCTTCTGGACAACAGATTCTGCACCGCTACTCTGTGATTCCTGAAGAAATTCACACAAATTAAAATCTCTTATAGGTTGCTGTTTAGTTGCTCTATCATTAGAAAAAGTGTTAGAGATAAAAACTTTAACTAAGCAACAAAGAATAAAAACCTTGCTCAAATACAGGTTTGTGATCATGATGAAATAACATATGAATAGATACGCTCAAGATTGAAGACATTACAGCATGAGGAGCTGCTGGTGGATTGTAGTTTGGAGCCAACTCAATGATGACTGCTTGATCGGCAATACTCGCACCCTGAAATAACATTCCTTATTGTTAGTGTGACTGCAATTACAATTTTTCCCCAACTTTTTAGTTATAAACAAAGTAATTTACTTCTAATTCTCGAGTCCAGACAGTTCAGGTTCCATGAGTACTTCTTACCATATTGAAGGAAATTTTAAATGGTGACTATCAAGGCATGGATTGGTCACCAAATCAACAGTCATATATAATAGGTGAATAATATTAAGATAAGGGGAAATATGTCTTAAAGGGAATAAAAGTGACCCACTGATAAGAGCACTGCAGTCTCTGCGCCTTGAGGATCTTTGAATGTGACATAAGCACTATGCTCGGTACTGCTAGTAAGAACATCAAAGCAAAACAATTAAGATTAAAAGAGTTGCATCTAAATTTGCTAAGAAAAAGCTCCCATCCTTTCAAATAGTTTCATCAATATGAAATTAGAGAAACAAAACAGTAATGTACAAAAGAAGTTATAGGCAAATCACCAACCCTTGGATGTCGACGCTTTCAACTTCACCGGAAAAGGAGAAAAACTCTTTAATATCATTCTCTGTTGCTCCTGAAGAGAGATTACCAACTTTTACTGACCTTACCTGTTACCACAATGAATCAAAATAGATATAATCATTATACGAAGAAAATAAAATCCTACACTGATGAAACTGAGAAAAACAATCAATTCGATTCCAAAAATTACGAGAACAAATTTAACCGATCAAAGTATCAAAGTCCATCCAAATAGCATCGGAGATATATGTCGGCAAGCCATTCCCGGAGATGAATTCGAATCAATAACTAAACTTCCATTTGGATAGAGATTTTCCCGAGAAACCAAAATCTGGCAGCAAAGGAAAAGATTAAACAAAAAGAAAATAGAAGGATTATAGAACATACAGCCATGGATATGGATCTTCGTAGTGGCAGAGAGATGAGTGAATGTTTTCTCACGTAGAATAAGAAATTGGCCAAAAACCGAAACGCGTTTGGAGATCGATGCGTATAGAGAGCGAGAGAGAGAAGAGTGTCTTTGCTTTTTATGACACGTGTGGGTTTGCGTTACGCCTTTGTTCCTATTTTTTTAGTTTTTTTTTCCTATTGTGGGCCCTAACGGGCCGGGTCAACCAAGACAGCCCAAAGGATCCTTCCTCGCAAAATGACGTGTCTTATTCTTACCTATTTTTAAATTCCCTCCACTATCATTTCCACGTGGACCACATGATATTATAAATATATATATAAATATAATTTTTAATTGCAATTAAGAAAGAAATTAACAAACCAATAAATTTAGCAAACGTAGTACCTAACTCTTTCCATCTTCTTCGTTTACGTTCCCAATAGAGATTTGAGAGATTCTAGAGAGAGAGAGAGAGAGAGAGAGAGGATGAGTTTCCAAGATCTCGAAGCTGGCTCTCGCTTTCCGTCGGCCAATCGTTTTAACGGCGGGAGGCAGCAGAGACCTTCTTCGTCTCGTGGGGATCCGTCTCAGGAGGTGGCCGCCGGTATTTTCAGGATCAGCACAGCTGTCAATTCCTTCTTTCGCCTCGTTAATTCGATCGGAACGCCCAAGGATACTCTTGAATTGCGAGATAAGCTGTCAGTAGCTTCTTCTCTTTTATCCCACTCTTGTTTTGTTTGCTAAATCTTGGAGCTCGTTAGGGTTTTTTTCTCAATTATGAATTTCTAGGTGTTTGATCATTTTCTCTGAATTAAAAGAATTATGATTCTGATTGGGGTTTTCTAATAGTTTTATGTATTGTGTAAATCTTCGAATTGTTTTTGAAGCTGATCCTATATTCTGTTTCCTTATAACGAGATGGGTGGCCGATGTGAGAATTAGGGTTCTTAATCTTAGGTTTCTAGTTTGATGAATAAAAGAGGATAGAGATGGATCATAATTAGTGTTTTGGATTTTCATCTGTTGTTTTCTTCAAACCATTCTTTGTTAATGCCTGACGAGTTGGCACTTTTACAAACAAAGAGCTTTTGATTGGAGTTTTGTGTATACTGAGCAGTTTTTCTTTTAGATTAGTTTCATCTATCTGTTCTGGAACTTTTCTTAAAGTGTTAATATTTTATTGTGGGCAGGCAAAAGACAAGGTTACACATATCAGAATTGGTGAAAAATACTTCAGCGAAACTTAAGGAAGCTAGCGAAGCCGATCTCCATGGAGCAGCTAGTGTAAGAAAATGCTTACATTTTTGTTTCCCTTCTCCCATGGTGCTAATAAAATGTTAGATGTGATAGAGTAAATATACTACTGACCCAATTTTGTGTGGTAATACCATTCAATCTTGGCTAAAGGTTTTCTGAGTCTTACCATTTTTTTCAATTTAGTAGGTGATTTGGTTGCCTGATAGATGATGTGTGTATATACCTGTTTATCTGCAAATATCATTCCTAATTCAGTAGTTCTATATTTTGTTCCACTTGCAGCCAATTAAGAAGATTGCAGATGCTAAATTGGCAAAAGATTTCCAATCAGTTCTCAAAGAGTTTCAAAAAGCTCAGAGACTAGCAGCTGAAAGAGAAATAACTTATACTCCTGTGGTCACAAAAGATATACCTACCAGGTAAT
>OVAO01001090.1:0-15078 GCA_900406285.1 Biscutella auriculata
CACGAAGCAGACAACAATGGTGAAAGGTATGAAGTCAGACAACGTGGAAGATGAAGCTTCAATGGAGGTTGAGAGCCCAATACGTCTACCAGAAGACGTGGTTTACGTTTTCATTACAATGGTGCTTCCTCCTGGACGGAGCTATATACCGGAAGACCTGAAGAATATCAGGGATCTTCTCAAAAAATTTCAAGAAATTCTAAAGCGTTTTGATGGCACCTAGTTTTTTGTAGATTGTTTTTCCATTACACAACCAAACCCTAAGCTATATCTTTGTTTTACTTGACCCTTTCTTTGTGTAACTCAGCTGAATCCTAAATGATGTCTTTATATAACTTAATTTTGTCGTTAAGGTGACTCGGTCGTAACAAATATTATAACACAGTCATGTCAGACAAATTAGTATACGTGAATCAGCCTTTAAAAATAATTAAGTCGTATCATGGGTAGTGTACGTCTAATCATTAATATTGAGAAAACATTAAATAATAAAGGGACATGGTATTTAAAATTATTAACGGAACTACGAAATTATTAGGTAGCCACTATGCCTTATTACGTAGCCATTATGTCTTATTACGCAGGAGATGTCCTATTACGTGGCTATGATGTCTTATCACACAGTTATTATGTAATATACAAGGAAAATGATGTCTTGTTACGTTACCGAGGTAAGAATACAAATGAAAAAAAATATCGATTATTCCAATATTTATTTAATTTATATCTCTTTGTTTCAATGCACAGCCGTAGCTAAAATACAACTCAGCCGTATTAGATAAGTTATAATCTATAATCGGTCAAAACGGGTAAGAGAACGGGTCGGATTAATATTGAGAAAACATGGAACGCGGTAGTTTCAAATGTCAATTGTAACGGCTTATTTAACTATTTCTTATTTACATTGTGGCTAAGGTAGGAGACAAGGTTATTCCACAAGGTTATAAATCAGTTGATTCTTTAGACGACGAGCATTTTGTAAAATATAAATCACAAGCTCTCTCTCTCTTCCTTGCTTCCTTGGTATCCCGACCACTTGAACATTTCTAGACTCGATAATACACATTGAGGAATAATACTTGGTTGATTCCAGTGAGGTTGATGAGTCCTTCGATGGCCTCGAGTTTAAATAGAAGAATTAGTATCTTAAACAACAAAATACTTAGGAGGTTATCGAAGAATCTTACATCTATTGTGAAGAGATCTAGTTCTCGTAAGTTAGGAGAAACTTTGAGCAACTCGACAAGAACGTTCTTGCATGTACAAACCTTCAGATGTTTAAGCTTGTTGAAGATAAAATCAACATCAAACACAACCTGCACAGTGAGTATTATAATCATCTACAGAAGATTCTATAAATGTTATATAAGACTTACAATTGATAAAAGAAGAAGTTTATTACCTATGAGATATTGTAGAATGAGAGGCATAATGTCAAACGTTTGACTGATTGAATCGAACTGAAAAATTTAACAAACAAGCTAAACGAAACTTTGAGAAATGCCTCCTACAACTTAGGCATATTCATCAAAGTGTATAGATGCTCAAAAGAAAATTCAAGTTTCAGATACTTCAAAGGAGTATCTATCACAAACTCATCTGATTCGTAAGTTATACGGAGTGATAAACGTTGTAAAGATGAGACTCTAACTATCATCTTTCCCCCATCGACAAATTCATACACTGATAGATCGTCAAGAAGAGGACAATTAGATAAAAGCCATGGAAGAGAATCATAGTTGTCATAACTCACATCCACAAGTCGCAAATTTTGAAGAGAAGGAAAACAACACATACGAGGAACATCTATATAAATGACTTCATGGAGTTTCAAGGTCACAAGAGATGTGCATGTATACAAGCTACTCGGCAATATATCACCCCCATTATTAGGAGAATGAAAAATATCCAGCTCACATACATCACGAGAAATAGCAAATTGAACCCACGTTTTGTCATCTTCAAGCTCCATATTTAAGCAAAACAGGTGGAGACTGAATCTTTCTATAACATGACCTCTATATAATGGCAATTTTTTCATAAGAAAACAATGTAAGCTTTCGGACTCATTTTCATGTGTATTACTAAACTCTAGGTTAGGCAACCACATCCAAAGAAACTGTCATTGTTTAGACAAAATCATAGTTGATGCAACAACTTTTGTTGGAAGATAAGATAATATCTTAATCAACAATTCATCAAAAAACTCATTGATTTTCCCTATCCCTTATATTATACTGCTACTCTCTAAAGAAATTTCAGATAGTAACAAAATGAAAACCCTTAAAAGAACAAAAAAACCTAAGAGAGAAATTAAATGTAGAAGAAGAAGAAAAACTAGAATAGCAGAAGATATGCGACTGACGTTGTTTAGCTGAGAGAGATGTTAAAACTGATTTAGCCTTTTTTAGATCGTTCAATCGGCCTTCGAACCTTTGTAATCTGCCGAGCTGTCTTAAAAAAATAACATTTGCTATCTCTATGTTTCAATACACAACAACTCGCCATAATTAAAATAAAACTTAGCAGTATTAGACAAATTATATTCAATAAGTCAGCCAGAAAATCTAACTCATCCAAACATTAAATGTAAATCACCCCTATTGTAACACAACTCAGCTTTTATGTCCTAATACGTAGCTATGATGTCTTATCACATGTTCTCCTTTCCAAGTTAACAACATACACAGACTCCCCGTATATAACTTGAATGTGATGAACATCGATAATTACATCACAAGTCAGCCGTATCAGACAACAACTAGGATCAAATTGGTAAACAATCCAAAGTTTGAGATTAAACCAGATACGTAGCCATTATGTCTTATTACGTAGCCATTATTTCTTATTACGGAGGTAGATGTCTTATTACGTGGCTATGATGTCTTATCACACATCATTATATAATATTACAAGGCAAATGATGTCTTGTTACGTTATCAAGATAACAGTACAGATGAAAACAAATATCGAGAATAATTAAACTTGAAATGCTTTCGTATTTAATTTCAATACACAACCATAATTAAAATACAACTCAGCCGAACTATACAAATTATATTCTATAATCGGTCAAAAATTGTAACTAAGCCAAATTTCAAATAATAGGTCTATAAACAAAAATCAGTCGTTGAAAAAAATATTATACTCAGCCAAAACTCGTAAATATTAGAGAATTCGCCATAATTCGTAATTGTGTGGCTATTATATCTTGTTACATTACCAAGGTAAAGTACGTCTGATCATTAATAACTCATTAAATGACAGGTATTAATATTAATTAAAACGCGACTACGAAATTATTAGGAAGCCATTATGTCTTATTACGTAGTCATTATGTCCTATTACGTGGCTATAATGTCATATCACACATCTAATATGTAATATTACAAGGAAAATGATGTCTTGTTACGTTACCATGGTAAGAGTACAAATGAAAACAAATATCGAGAATAGTTAAACTTGAAACGCTATCATATTTAATTTCAATAGACAACCATAATTATAACACAAGCCAGACGAACTAGAAAAATTATATTCTATAATCGGTCGAAATTGTAACTCAGCCAAATTTCAAATAATAAGTCTATAAACAAAAATCAACCGTTGAAGAAACTATTATACTCAGTCAAAACTCGTAAATATTATAGAATTAACCATAATTCGTAATTACGTGGCTATGATATCTTCTTACGTTACCGAGGTAGAGTACGTCTGAACATTAATAACTCATTAAATGATAACTATTAATATTAATTAAAACGCGACTACGAAATTATTAGGTAGCCATTATTTCTTATTACGTAACCATTATATCTTATTACGCAGGTAGATGTCCTATTACGTGGCTATGTTGTCATATCACACAGCTACTATGTAATATTACAAGGCAAATGATGTCTTGTTACATTACCGAAGTAATAGTACATATGAAAACAAAAATCGAGAATAATTAAACTTGAAACGCTGTCGTATTTAATTTCAATACACAACCATAATTATAACACGAGTCAGCCGAACTAGAAAAATTATATTCTATAATTGGTCAGAAATTGTAACTTAGCCAAATTTCTAATAATAAGTCTATAAACAAAAATCAGTTGTTGAAGAAAATATTATACTCAGCCAAAACTCATAAATATTAGGGAATTAGCCAGAATTTTTAATTACGTGGATATGAAATCTTGTTACGTTAACGTTATTGATGTGTGCATATTTGACTGGTTTAACCACTCGATTTTCATTCGTTTTGCATTAGTTTAGGATGCATTTTAGAGTCTTTAGGGTGCATTTGCATGGTTTCTACCATTTCAGGTGTAGAGAAGGCAAAATGCAAGAATTGGGCAATCCGAAGCTTTTTAGGAGCAAAAAGTGGCTAAGTCCCGAAGAAATGCAACCGCCGGTCAGACCAAACCGGCGGAGCTCAAACAGGAGGATCTGAGAGAAGACCGATGGTCTAGTGCGCCTGTGTGCACTGACCGGGGCGCCAAAACTAGGCCCGAAATTAAGAACACCACCGGTCACGTGCGCCGGTGAGCACAGACCGGTGAGCACCAACAGGAGCATATGGCGGAAGATCGCCGGTCACGTCCGCCGGTATGCAATGACCGGCGGAGGCCCCCGAATAACAGAATATTCCTTTTACTAGAGCAAAATATGGTTCACTATAAATAGGAACCAAGAACAAAAACCCTATGAGCCTCTTTTTATCATAGTTTTCTCTTCTCTAGTTTTTACGTAAGTTCTTTGCTATCAAAATTTCTTGTATTGGATTACTTGATTATATCTATTTCAAATTCATTTTCCATTTTATATTCCTCACACCATGAACAAAAACCTTACAAGTGTTTTGTTCATGATGTGTGAGTAGTCTTTTTAGCTTATGGATTAGGGTGGATTTGGGTAGATCTATAACTCTTTTGATGTTTAGGGTTATATAAAATATGTCTTCTTCGAGATTATCATTCTTAATGTTTAGATTTCATTGATCAATCTTAATTCTTAGATTTGATTTCACCTTATCAATGAACTTATGGAATTTCATCCCCAAAAGGTGTTCGATGAAATTCCTCAATCAAATAACCTTGAAGTTTGTTAGTCCTTTCCAAGAGATTGTTTAAGGATTTATAGATTGTTGCATAGGATTGTAATCGTTGCTTCCCAATTGTGTGATTAGCCAAGAGATTGTGTGGTTGAATGAATAGGAAAGGGGTTTCTATCACGATAGTGAATTAGCCTAGGATTGACATCCTTAGACATAAGACTACCTAGAGTGTGAAAGTAAACATCATTAAAAATCGATTATCTACCCATTCCAATGTCTTAATCCATATGCTTGCTTTAATTATCGCATTTATACATTTCTTATCATTGTTAGTTTTTAATTGATTTTTGCATTCGCCTTATTTTCAGCTTGTTAGTTTGATTAGGATTTTTAATGACAAACATACCCTACCGATTTCGCCTAGATTTAGCAATTCCAACTTAGAGCTAGTTCGCTATTACAACCCGAGATTGGTTCGACAACTCTACTCCCTACTACCTCTACATTGATAAACCCTTAGAATCCACTAGAGAAAAAGAAAACCCAACATAAAATATTTGTTTATCAATTGGCGTCGTTGCCATATTGGGTGATAGTGATAGCAATTAGTTCTTGGCATTTGCTCGGGACTAGGTTTTTATTTTCTGCATTTGCTTACACCGATATCTCCTGTTTCTATTTCAGGAAATCACTAATCATGGACGACAACACCATTCTGCGAATAGGCAACACAAACAAACCAAAACTTCATGGGAACCGATTAGGAATAAAGGCACCTCCTATGGAAGCACCAAATTTCGAAATCAAAGACATTCAGCTAAAGGCAGCTCCTGTGGAAGCTTCCTATCTGCATATTTCTGCGCAGCTAGGACAGCGAGAATTCGCACTAATATATCTACATTCGGTCAATACGATTCGAAACCTTTACTCGAAGCTAGAAATCCGCCGATGCCCACATGAGTTACTACTAAACACTTTCCACAAAGGACTCTCAAGACCATACAATATGATGCTACATACAGCTAGCTCAGGGATTTTCTTCGATAAAACATATGAGGAAGGTTATAAGATGATAAAGAGTTGTGCACAGAGTAAATACAACTACAGTGACAACTATTTTTCAAAGGACATTATTTCTTCTCCATCCCCAGAAGTTGAACAAGATATCAGAAACATCGGTTCAAAGCTCAATGTTGTCTTCGACAAGGAACACATTACAGGAATTATTGGAACTTACGATATCCAACCCCAAAGGAACTTCAAAACACCTGAAGTTCATTCCCTGGATTATGCATCAAGTCGTCAGGAGACAACAATTGGCCTGCTGAAGGAACTACTTGAAGGTCAAAAACAATCAGAGCTAAATTTCAGTGAATTCAAAAGGGAAATTCAGGAGAAGGTACATGACACTTACAACAACCTGAGCAAAAAGTTCAATAAAATCGCCTCTCACATGCAGGATATCGACCGAGATTTTGCTGCCCAAGGTATGAACATCGTTAATTAGGATTCTACTCATGACTTTGTGCAAGCTATCACGCTTAGGAGTGGTAGGGCACTACCCCCAGAACACCCATCGAGGACAATGAGAAACAGAGTTGGGGGGGTGGGGGGGTGGTTGTCCCAGTAGAGAACGGCGATAGTATAGAGGAAATTCAGGAGGAGAATTCCAACGAAATTGACGAAGAAACTGAGGAATGTGCACAAAAGGCCAAAGAGCTAGCTGACGGCAAGGCCAAGGGTAAAACCAGTGGTGAGGCATGAAGACAAAAAGCAAAACTCATGGAAAAGTACATAACCAAGTTTGAAGAATAAATGAAAGAGGACCATATAGCTATACCACTGATAGATGCATTTATGTTTGTCCCTCACTACAACAAGTTTCTTAAAGATGCAATTCAAAAGAAGCTTAAGGATATGGAAGGAACTGTAATCCTCACTAAAGAATGCAGCGCAATCATTCAAATATCCAAAAACCCATCTAAAATGAAAGACCCAGGGAGTTTTACTATCCCTTGCTCATTGGGATGATTTAAATTTGATAGATGCCTATGTGATTTAGGGGCTAGTGTTAGTGTTATGCCCTATTGCATTGCGAGGAAATTGGGATTTACTGTTTTTAAACCGTGTGGGATCCAAATTGTTCTGGCAAATAGGTTAGTAAAGATCTCGGTTGGAATTCCGGAAGACCTACCAGTCAGGCTAGGAAGTACAGAAGTACCTACAGACTTCATCATCTTAGAAATGGCAAAAAAACAAAAGACCCTCTTATTCTTGGTCGACCTTTTTTAGCTACAGCAGGAGCAATTATTGATGTCAAGGAGGGAAAAATCGATCTCCACCTGGGGAACAACGAAGTAAAACAATTTGATATGAGAGAGATCTTGAAGAAACCCTCCATGTCTGCTGAGATCTTAAGGATATACATCATAGATGATCTAACTGAAGAATACATAGAAGACTTTTCTTAAGAAGATGTCCTGCAAAAAGCTCTCACTAAGGAGATAAGTCAAGATGAAATATTTGGAATCGAGATTGGGAACATGCAGAAAAGACTATACTCCCACAAGGCTCTTTTAGAAAACACCAATTTCGAGGAGATTACCATGCTTGGTCTGTAACTTGGAAACAATCCCAACTTGGAAAAGCCAAAGGCCGAGAGTGATTGGAGCGAATTAGAAGCACCTAAACTCGAGCTCAAAACCCTTCTGAAGGGGCACATGTATTTCTTCTTAGGGACAAACTCTACATATCCAGTGATTGTTAATGATGCACTAAGCGATAATGAAATTGACTGCCTGGTTAGAGAACTAAGACGTTTTAGGAAGGCTATTGGCTATTCTCTGGACGATCAAGGGAATATCCCCTTCATTGTGCATGCATAGAATACATTTAGAAAATGAGTTCATGTCCTCGATTGAGCATCAAAGAAGATTAAATCCTAATTTAAAAGACGTAGTTAAAAAGGAAATCGTAAAACTCTTGGATGTTGGAATTATTTACCCAATCTCGGACAGTAACTGGATCTCTCCAGTACATGTTGTTCCGAAGAAAGGTGGGATCACCGTCATTAAAAATGATAATAACGAGCTGATCCCCACCAGAACGATAACTGGTCACAGAATGTGCATANGTCACAAAATTTGCATAGATTTTAGGAAACTACACTCGACAACTAAGAAAGATAACTTCCCTCTCCCTTTCATAGACCAAATGTTAGAAAGATTGTCAAACCACCCGTATTATTGTTTCCTAGATGGATACTCTGAATTCTTTTAGATTCCCATCAATCCAGACGATCAAGGAAAAACAACATTCACATGCCCTTATGGTACCTTTGCATATCGAAGGATGTCATTCGGGTTATGTAACGCACCAGCAATTTTCCAAAGATGCATGATGTCTATCTTTTCAAATTTAATAGGGGAAGTAGTAGAAGTTTTCATGGACGATTTCTCTGTGCATGGTTCGTCTTTCTCTGCTTGTTTGGCTAGTCCTTGCAAGGTACTCGAACGCTGCGAGGAAACCAATTTGGTTCTGAACTGGGAAAAGTGCCACTTCATGGTTAATGATGGGATTGTTCTAGGACACAAAATATCCGAGCAGGAAATTGAAGTTGACAAGGTTAAGATCGGTGTAATGGTCAATCTAGGACCACCAAATTCAGTTAAGGGTATCAGGAGCTTCCTGGGGCACGCAGGTTTTTATATGAGATTCATTAAGGACTTTTCAAAGATTGCTAGACCCCTCACGAGACTGCTCTGTAAGGAGACTGGATTTCATTTTGATGACGAATGCATGCATGCCTTTGATGCCATCGAGAAGGAATTGATAAGTGTTCCAGTCGTGCAACCGCCAGACTGGGTCCTCCCTTTTGAAATTATGTGCGACGCGAGCGATTATGCAGTAGGAGCAGTTCTAGGCCAAAAAAGGATAAGAAGTTACATGTCATCTATTATGCAAGCAAGACATTTGACGAAACTCAGACTAAGTATGCAACTACGGAGAAGGAGCTACTAGCAATTGTATTCGCCTTTGAGAAATTCAGGTCATACTTGGTTGGTTCCAAGGTGGTAGTCTATACAGATCAAGACATCTCTTGGCAAAGAAAGATGCAAAACCGAGGTTACTCAGATGGATCCTCTTACTTCAAGAGTTTGACCTTGAAATAAAGGACAAAAAAGGGATTGAAAATGGTGTAGCATATCACCTATCTAGACTACGAGTTTCCGACGAGCTACCCATAAACGATTCACTACCAGAGGAGCAACTTATGGCGATAGGAACTCTGAGTAAATTTGACAGATCCTCAGACCCAGAATACGACATCAAGTCAGTCACCATCGTTCAACCAAAGGAACCATGGTACGCAGACATAGTTAACTATTTAGAATGAGGGATAGAACCACCATTGGAAGGGTACCATCTAAAGAAATTCCAGAAGGAAATAAAGAGATTCTATTGGGATGAGCCATACATGTACACCCTAGGTAAAGATGGTCTATATCGCATGTGCATAGCAGAGGAAGAAATCGAAGGGATCTTGACACATTGTCATGGATCGGCATATGGAGGTCATTCCGCGAGCTTTAAAACCATTACGAAAATCCTACAAGCAGGCTTTTGGTGGCCAACAAGTTTAAGGATACTCACTGATTCGTCGAGAGATGTGACACTTGTCAGAGGAGGGGGAACATTAGTAAGAGAAACGAAATGCCCCAGAACCCAATAATGGAGGTAAAAATATTCGACATATAGGGGATTGATTTCATGGGACCTTTCCCATCATCCTACGGGAACCAATACATCCTAGTAGCGGTGGATTATGTCTCCAAATGGGTAGAAGCTATTGCAAGCCCTACAAACGATGCCAAGGTAGTTCTCAAGTTGTTCAAAAGTGTGATTTTTCCTAGATTCGGAACGCCAAAGGTGATCATCAGCGATGGTGGATCGCATTTCATAAATAAGGTCTTCGATAACTTGTTAAGGAGGCATGGTGTCAAGAATAAGGTAGAACCACCTTACCACCCTCAAACGAGTGGCCAGGTCGAAGTCTCTAATAGGCAAATTAAAGCCATTCTTGAGAAAACAGTGGGGTCAGTACGAAAGATTGGTCAACCAAGTTGGATGACGCTTTGTGGGCTTACAGAACGGAATTCAAGACACCTCTAGGCACTACTCCATACAACATGTTATATGGAAAAACATGTCACTTACCCGTATAATTAGAGTACAAGGCCCTATGGGCAGTAAAGCGCTTGAACTTCGATATGAAATCTACTAAGGAAATGCGAGAAATGCAACTGGAGGAGCTAGATGAAATCAGACTCAATGAATATGATAGCGCGAAGATCTATAAGGAGCGCACTAAGGCATTCCATGATAAAAATATTCAACTCAAAGACTTCAGAGGAGGCGATCGGGTTCTGCTTTATAATTCAAGACTGAAACTATTTCCTGGGAAACTCAAGTCAAAATGGTCGAGACCGTTTACAGTAAAGGAAGCTCGCCCATACGGGGCGATATTGCTCTTAGACAAAAATGGAAACAAATTCGTGGTGAACGGGCATCGACTCAAAANCGACATAAGCGAAAAGGAAAAAGTTCTCTATCTTTTGGACACACCCCGACCTCAATAAGAAAATACCACGTCAAGCTTAGAGACGTTAAACAAGCTCACTTGGGAGGAAATCTCATGTTTATCCCGTACATATTCTTTATTTCGAATTTTCTTTTTGTTTTTANCTTTGGATTTTCTTTTCCTTTTTAATCTTGCTTTTATTTCAGGGACTTGGTTTTGTTTTTGGTACCAGATGATCTTATAGGTTTTCCCAGGGACTTACGGTAAAAAATAAAATGTGATCATATTCAATAGTGTTGAAGTCATTTCCAAGGCAATATCAGACGGGGCTTGAAAATAGGTAATCGAGGAATTCTGAGCACCCGGAGGACCAGCACCGATCAGTACCGCCGGTCAAGACAGACAAGCACGTTTATCATAAATTTCTTGTAGCTCACGCCGGTCAGTCACGCCGGTGTCCGTGACCGGTGTTGATCGAACAGGTGAAACTGAACGAACCCCGCCGGTCTGCACACACCGGTGTGCTTGACCGATGGTAATGCGCGAAAAAGTTCTGGACGAACCGTGCCGGTCTGCACACACCGGTGTGCTTGACTGGCGCACACGAAACAGCGAGATTTAAACGAGGCACGCCGGTCACTACCACCGGTTAGAGCAGACCGGCGCGGTTCCGAAGGTAAGCTATATCGGGTTTTTTTAAAGGGTTTTTCAACATTTTTTCTTCATTTTCTATTCTCACTCGTGATTTCAAGAGAGACTTCACTCTAAATTCCTCAATTCTTCATCGTTTTCGGAAATTCCAATTGCTAATCTAATTATTTTTGGATTCCTAACCCCAAACAACAACAATCTTTCACAAAAACCAAGGTATGACCACTCAATCTCCCAATTTTCGTTCTACTTTTAGGTTGATGAAGAACTTTGGATTCATGCTCGATTAACGGTTGATTCGAGTTGTTTATGCTTCTATATACCTTGTTTGATGATTGCTAATGATTTCCACGGTTTCATTTGCCTAATTTGGGGATTGATTGAAAATTTTGAAACTTTTAGGGATTTCTAGTGAATTTTAATTGGGATAACGAAAATTAGGTCAAATTGGAAAATGATTAGGGTTGGAAAACGAATTAAGCATGGAATGGTTGAATTTGAATGATCCCGAATGATATAGAATGGAATTCCATGTTTATGCAAGGCACCTAAGTCATAGAATCGATTTTGAAGATGATTGGTAGAAGTTGATATGGTATGGACCGATTAAGGTGTTTGAGACCTTCGTTATATGTGTTCTTGCTCGTAGCTCATAGTATTCTAGGGTGGTATCAATATGTGTGCGCTTGATTAATGGTTTTCAACCTGAATTGTGACCGATGTTTTTGTAAATGTTGTAGGAACAAAATGGTTGAAACGAGGAAGAAGGAAAACATAGGCAAAGCTGTCGCCACTAGCGATGAGGTGGCACAAAGAAAGAAGCAAGACCGCGCGAGCGGCTCTAACCGGCCTACAATGCCCGAGCGGGAAGGCATGACAAGAATAAGGAGCGTTGGGGATAGCGCGGCTTGGGGTGTCATCAATGATAGATCTGATGTCCCCAAAACAAAGAGGAGCAAAGTGGCGGGGTAAAAGGCATTAAAGAAAGCCAAGAAGAGGGCGGACAAGCCTCCGGTAGAGGAAATGGCATCGAACTTCTAGGAGATTCCATTCACGGGAACTCTATTTCCCGACATTGAGACCTTGACGAGTTTGGGTATTCTGGGAGATGTCACCATGCTTATGGAGAGGATGGGACTTAGTAGCAGGCTGGGTCAGGGACATAGCTCTTATCAAATATCTACATGTTGGTTGCTGGCCAGTATGCAGGTTTACATTGGAGGCCCAGAAGAGTTAGGAGGAGGTTGTATCAGGTTCCTCGATCAGCACAGAAACATGTACCGTGCCTTGTTCAGGTTGATCTTGGAAGTCTACAACTTCCCACTAGATGGAAGAGTTGTGTTCCAGGATAGGGATGAGGACAACGACTATATCACCGCTGAATTGGGTCAGGGAGATTATGAGGCAGGGACGACAAAGGCCTCCACTATCTGTCACCTAGCTCTCGGATATATCCGGAGAATCCTAGCCAACTCCTTCTTCTATAGGCATGAGCAAGGAGAGATTAACTTGGGAGAGATGAGGTTCATTTACCTCGGAGTAACCCCTATCCTCTGAGGGTATAGATATTTTGATGGTGAGTTCTCTGAGACTTGGGAGGAAAGACCGAGCATTGTGAGGCAGTTTTGTGATGAGCTGCTAGAGATCCAGGAGAACTTGTGCTTTATCAAGGACAACTGACCTCAGCTAAGTTATAGAGGTTGGCTCACACTGCTATTTCAGCATCTGGGTGCCCCATTGGATGGCACCATGGCACCTCCCAGGTTTCTGGACCTGAAGTATCTGCAGAAGTGTCACTTTCTGCTCGGAGAGATTCCCACATGTAGCTTCATCTACTCATTTTATAAGGTTTCAGGTGATTTGGCCCATGTTCTTCTCCCCAACAGCCAGTTCACGGATCTGAGTGTTTTGGCCAATGTCGAGTTCAACATTGCTGAGGAGGATCTATCGATCCCAATGGCCCGGTCACCTACAAACCCGCTGGCTCCAAGGCGCCTAGGAGACGAAGGAGAGTG
Organism: Biscutella auriculata; assembly: GCA_900406285.1. NCBI lineage: Eukaryota > Viridiplantae > Streptophyta > Magnoliopsida > Brassicales > Brassicaceae > Biscutella > Biscutella auriculata. Next base: position 13,292 of record OVAO01001090.1, read on the forward strand.
GTTTGGGATGATGATTTCGAGCCTCATCATGAGCCAGCGCATGAGCCTGAGCCAGACATCCAGGATTATTCAAGGCAGGTATATGGAGTGCCAGGTACTATGCTATGCCGCGTCCCATGCCCGCAGAGTCGGGTTTGATGAGACAGATGATTGCTGACAGCCAGAGGAAGTACAACTGGTTGCTTGCAGTTGGCACTCATGTTTAATACTTATGTTCTACTTCCTAATTCTATATCCCTAGATTTTCAGGAAAAACCAAAATATTTTTCTTATTTTTCATTCGATTTTCAGTGTCTAGTTGTATTACATTTTAAGTTTAGGATTTAGTCTCATTTAGGTTGCATCTATTCGTGTTTTCAAGAGAGAACTTAAGCGCCTTAACTCCCGATCATCGATTTGCTAAGTAGTTTTGAAAAGTCCTGAATTCCATAGACTTATACCGTGATGTATAAAAAGCGAAGACCTCGGTCGGGAAGCCTGTTTGCTTAGATTGCTTTCATTTTTATATGATTCTTAATCTGAACTTCAATTAGCATGATCTTTTGTTTCACTTGAATCTCATGGATTTCCTTGTTTAAGCACGAGTTCGAGCAGCTTAGCTGAAACACTCTTGGCTCGACTCGGTTATCCTCATCTTAAGGATAATACCTCTCGCCCAAAGCACCTCAGCTCCTACATCTGTGAGTTCTCATTTGCTATATTTTTCTTAAGTGATTGATGGTTTTGCAAAAACCCGTAAGTATAGAGAAGCGATAATGAAGAACATCTATTCGGGTAGCTAGGTAGTTTAGGCCTCAGAACTGAATGGAAAAAGCTCGGCCATGAACTGAATGGAAAAAGCTCGGGTAGCCTAGACTTGTTTAATTTGGGATATTCGACTGTAAAAGAAGAATAAGGGGGTAGAACAAAAAGGGATGAAAAGAAACCCAAGAAAGAAAATAAGAAAAACCTTAAGAGATGTATAGAAGAATGAAGAATGTTGTTAGATCCTCCTTTCTAAAAAATATGAGAAGAATCTAGCAACAAAGAAAAAACGAAGAAAAGAAAAGAATCTCTTGAGGTAGCATAAGACTAGAAAAGAGTTTAAAAGAGAAAAATATATATATATAAGTCTGGGTAGACTTATGTGCAATTGGTTGGGGGATGAATGGATGTTCTAATTTGTATGCCGATTGCTCTCTGTCTTACCCGATTTTGTTATAACCCCTTCACTCCACGAGAGAAACCAAATTACGATCAACCTTCATGCCATGAGTGGAACCTTCTTTTTCACATTGGAATACCCTTGCTACTGAACCAACTGAGAACCTTGTGTTTACACTTGATCATGTTTCACTCCTACTTAATATGAATGTTAGGAAAGCATGATAGGCAATAGGTGGATATCTTTAGTCTGGTAATAATGATGGATGGTTACATCGCTTGGATGATGAGACGAGTAGCTATGCTAAGTTTAAAATGCTCTCATCGGTGACTTTCGGTAGCTGAGTTCTTATATTTCAAACCTCGACCCTAAGTTTAGAATATGTTTGCTTGAGGGCAAGAAAAATCTAAGTTTGGGGGAGTTGATGTGTGCGTATTTTATCGGTTTTACCACTCGATTTTCATTCGTTTTGCATTAGTTTAGGATGCAGTTTAGAGTCTTTAGGGTGCATTTGCATGGTTTCTACCATTTCAAGTGCAGAGAAGACAAAAGGAAAGAATCGGGCAATCTGAAGCTTTTTAGGAGCAAAAAGTGGCTAAGTCCCGAAGAAATGCAACCGCCGGTCTAAGCTGCCGGTCAGACC
>OVAO01001091.1:4783-16504 GCA_900406285.1 Biscutella auriculata
ATAGAACAACAATATTTGAAATATAAGAACCGGAAACCGGTTTAGATAAAAGGGAAAGAGAGAAGAAATTAGCATGTGAAGGCACATGGGAGAAGAAGAGAAAGGGAAAGAGGGAGACAGAGAAGGAAAGCATGAAAGTGAACCGATCATGTTCTGTATATTCCCTGCATGCATATAACTTCCCTTTTTTCTCCTTATAATTCCAAAACATAACATTAAATCATTAACATGGTTTTTGATTAATTAATTTAATAACCAAAAAGAGTTTTATAATTTCGATTTGGTGCACATGGTTTACTATCTAGATTTCAGGTTGATGGCATGTGTTTTAGCTGTTGTTCCACGTGATTTATTGTGTGCATTAATTATTAAAACAATTATCAACTTTTGTATTTAGTATATTATATATAATAACTAATAATGCAAATGCTTACTCTCTTCTACATATCTAGTTGATTTTGTTAACTCATTTTTATTATTTCAAAATTTTATTTAAATTAAATTTTGATTGAATTATTATAACTTTTCTTTATATACAAAAAATATAGCAAAAACCAAATACTATCTGACCAAAGGTTTGTTTTGCTTTCTAAAGTTAGATAATTGTGGTTAATTTTTATAAATGTATTAGCTAGCTATATTCATTTAAATTCTACTATATATAACTTCAAAAATAAAAAACAATTCAACACCAACTTACATAATATGTCGAAGTTTACATGTGTTGAAAAGGAAATGAGAGAACAAAAGTTTTTGGCTTTTGTTTTGTTTGTTTGATGAAAGTAGAAGTGATCGACAATATGATATTGAGGAGGGACAATATATTTTTATTCTTTTTCAAAAATATTACAAAGAAATTGTGATGTTGACGAGACATCTTTTCATTCCCTTTGTGTCTTTCTTTCACTAAACACCATTTTGAAAATTCAAATCAAAATTTACTAAGTGTTCGATTCTATGACTAGCGACTTCCTATAAATAACTCTAACACGTAGTTATGCTTTATGTATACCATTGACCCACGCCAGATTAGACAATAAACATCCGAATGAAGATGCCTTTGGATTTTAGTCTACTAAACACACTAAAACTTCTATAAACTAATATTCACCATAAATTAATATTTTTTTTCTAATATCAAGTGTAATGACTGTGATTCAATTCTCAGATGTTGTAGTTTTAGACGTTTGTCTCTCTGTGTCTAATGATAACGGTCCGGTATTGTTCTGAATTTAACAGATGATTGAAATTGTTGGTTATTGGGAATTTGGTTCATGGGACTCGGTTATCTCAAGATCGGTTATTTAAGGTTTTGAAAAGGAAGAAAGATTTGTACGAAAATGATGCTCTTAGTTGCTTTTGGAGACATCCTATTTATATGTTTGTTGTCTTCTTCCTCATTATGATGTTTTCTGAAAAACATTTGGCTCAAAAGACTAAGCTCTGTAATTCGTTGTGCAAGCTAGTTCTTCTTGGTTTATTCTACATTATAATGGATTGTCAGATTGATCTGGCTCCAGACGTAGGATTGGTCACACCGATCAAGTTGAACTGGGTAAATAACTCTCTTGTGTTNTAATTCGTTGTGCAAGCTAGTTCTTCTTGGTTTATTCTACATTATAATGGATTGTCAGATTGATCCGGCTTCAGACGTAGGATTGGTCACACCGATCAAGTTGAACTGGGTAAATAACTCTCTTGTGTTCTTATCTAGCAAAACTTGCAACTTTCTGTCTTGTTCCAAACGAGTGTAATAAAGAGTGGTGTGAGGTTTCGTTTTGATCCTTGAGTGAAGCTTTTGCGTGTGAAGCAAGGTTCCGTTTTACTGTTTCTGTAACAAAGTGGTATCAGAGCACAAGGTTCTTGAAGAAAGCTTTCAACTTTTTCAAGGAAATAATCAGATCTGTGCGTAAAACTTCAAGCTTGGTAATAAAGTTTGATTTTTAGCATCAAGTTTCAAGCTTTTGTATAAAGCTACAATCTTTTCGTGAAAGACTCAAACTTGGTGATAAAAACTTGATCTTTAGTCATAAAGGTGTGTTCTTTGAGAAAAACAAAGGATGGTCAGAGATCTGATAACTGGTGCAAGGGTCAATGTAGATAGGTTTGATGGAACAAGAGACTTTTGACTATGCAAGATTAGAATGAAGGCTCATTTTGGTATTCTGGGTTTGAAGGATGTTTTGACAGATTATAAGCTTGAGAAGACAGTTCCTCTCTCAAGGACTGAAGAAAAGCAACCAACTGATGGGACTGAAGAATATGTGTATGAACCCTTGACAAAGGTTGTCCCTGATCCCGAGAAACATGAAAAGAATGAAAAGGATATGGCTTTCTTACAAACGTTGGTGACCAAGTTTTGAGGAAGATTGAGAAGTGCAAGACTGTTGCAGAGATGTGGTCGAAGTTGGAAAACCTGTACATTCAAAGTACTTTTCCAAACATGATCCACTTACATCTGAAATTCTACACATTCAGGATGGTTGAGTCTAAGAGTGTAGATGAGAACGTGGATGACTTCTTGAAGATAGTGGTTGAGTTGAGTAGTCTGGATGTTGAAGTTTCAAATGAGGCTCAAGCTATATTATTCCTTACATCTCTGTCTGGGCGTTACGATCAGCTGAAACACACGCTGAAGTATAACAGAGATTCGTTGACCCTTGATGAAGTTATCTCTGCAACGAGATCAAGAGCAAGGGAAATCTCAGAGATTACCAAAAGTGATAAGAATCATGGGGTTGTTCTGTACAAGGATGAGAGAGGTAGATCTCAGAACAAGTATCAGAAGGATAACAACAACAACAAAGGCATAAGCAGGTCCAAATCAAAGACCAGAGCTACTTGTTGGTTCTGTATGAAAGAAGGACATTTGAAAAAAGACTGTTATCTGAGGAAGAAGGCAGATAATGATAGAAATGCAGAAGTTGGTGTCATCATTGAGAAGTTGATATACTCTAAAGCTTTGAGTGTATTTGATCAGAGTGCTAAAGACATTTGGTTTCTTGATTCAGGGTGTACATTTCACATGACGTCGAGAAGAGACTGGTTTGTTGAGATGCATGATAATGGTGGTACAACCATCTTGTTGGGTGATGATCACACAGTGAAATCACAAGGACAAGGGAAAATTCAGATCAACACTCATGGAGGGTCTATCAAGGTACTGAATGATGTGAGATATGTTCCTGACCTTAGAAGAAATCTTATTTCCACGGGCACACTTGATAAACAAGGGTATAAGCATGAAGGTGAAGGTGGTAAAGTCAGATATTTCAAGGATGATGGTAAAACAACGCTTCGAGGATACTTGATAAATGGTCTGTATATTATGGATGGTGAAACTGTCATGCCAGAGGTCTGTAATTCGGAAGCAAGACATAAAAAGACAACTTTGTGGCACATCAGACTAGGTCACATGAATCTGAATAGTCTAAAGATATTGGTTGAAAAGGAATTACTGGATAAAAGAGAATCGAAGAGCTTGGTTTCTGTGAGCATTGTGTGATGGGCAAATCAAAGAAGCTCAAGTTTAATGTAGCAAAACGTAGTGCTGAAGATGCACTGAGCTATGTTCATGCAGACTTGTGGGGAACATCAAGTGTGACTCCGTCTCTCTCTGGAAATCAGTACTTCTTGTCCATTATAGATGATAAGACAAGGAAAGTATGGTTGTATTTTCTCAAGATGAAGAATGAAACCCTTGAGAATTTTGTTGAGTGGAGAGAACTTGTGGAGAATCAAGTTGATAAGAAAGTCAAATGTTTGCGAACAAACAATGGACTGGAGTTCATCAATGAGAAGTTTAATGCTTATTGCAAACATCGTGGCATTGATAGACACAAGACGTGTATGTATACACCACATCAAAATGGTGTTGTTGATAGGCTTAATTGAACCATAATGTAGAAAGTCAGATGTATGTTGAGTGAGTCAGGACTTGGTGAAAAGTTATGGGCTAAAGCAGCTGCCACTGCTGCATATATTATCAACAGATCTCCAGCATCTGCGATTGATCACAATGTTCCTGAAGAGTTGTGGTTGAAGAGGAGGCCTGGTTACAGACATATGAGGAAGTTTGGATCAGTTGCTTACATGCATCATGATCAAGGGAAGCTCAAGCCTAGAGCTTTGAAAGGCGTTTTTCTGGGATATCCTACAGGCACCAAAGGTTACAAGGTGTGGTTGCTTGAGGAAGAAAAATGTGTCATAAGTCGTAATGTGACCTTCCATGAACAGTTAGTCTTCAAAGATCAGGGAAAGACTAATCAGGAGGTTGTTGAATAGAAGGCTGAAAGTTCTAGTTCAAGAATTGTTTTCTCTACCAAGCTTGGTCTGGGAAGTAATCAGACTGGTGAAAATACAAAGCAGGTGGAGTTGATGCAGAGGCTGAATCTGAAAGTGAATCAAATGGTGAGTCTGAAGAAGATGTGGTAGGAACTGAAAATTAAGGTCATGTTGAGTTGACTAATTATCTTATGGCAAGATATAGACCCAGAAGGGAGATTGTTCCACCTGCAAGGCTTACAGACTACAACAAGATTCTCGGAATAGTGATTACAAGAGATTGAACAAAGGTTTGTGGTTATCTTAAATAGGTTATTTGGAGAAAGTTCTCAAGAGGTTCAACATAAACAATGCCAAGGCTGCAGCTACACCAATTGGTAGACACTGTAAGTTGTCTTCAATTCATGATGAATCAGAGTGTGTTGATTTGGAGAAGACACCTTACTAAAGTGTTGTTGGTAGTGTGATGTACTCTATGATCGGTTCAAGACCTAATCTTGCATATGTGGTTGGCTTGATAATTCGTTTCATGAGTAAACCAGGGGATGTTCATTGGCAAGCGGTGAAATGGCTGCTAAGGTACATCAAGAGTTTATTAGACATGAGTAGTCTATTGTTTCAGATAGGAAAGGATCTCGGTGTCTATGGATACAATGATTCAGATTTTGCTGTAGACCTGGATAGGAGAAGATCAATAACATGTTATGTTTTCACGGATGGTGGGAATACAATGAGTTGGAAGTGTGGTCTTTAACCTATTGTTGCGTTATCTACTACAAAGGCTGAATATATATCTCTTATAGAGGTTGTTAAGGAGGCTATATGGATCAAATGTTTGTTGGATGATTTTGGGTGCAGGCAACAAAGAACGACTATCTGAAGTGATTCTCAGTCAGTTATATGTTTGGCCAAGAACAATGTCTATCATGAGAGGACAAAACATATTGCGTTCAAGTATCACTTTATGAGAGACATGATAGAATCTGGAGAAGTCAAGGTGTTGAAGATTCAAACTTCAAGAAATCCTGCAGATATACTAACCAAGTGTGTTCCTGTGAAAAAGTTTGATGCAGCTTTGGAGCTTCTGAAGCTGCACAAAATGAGGTAATTAGTCACCTGGGTTACTTTCGGAGGTTAAATCCAAGGTATGATGATCTACTATGGAAAAGAGGGAAATCGAATCAAGGTGGAGATTGTAATGAGTGTGATTCAATTCTCAGATGTTGTAGTTTTGGGCGTTTGTTTGTGTGTGTTAGATGGTAACCGACCGATATTGTTCTGAATTTAATAAATGATTGAAACTGTTTGTTATTGGGGACTTGGTTCATGGGACTCGGTTATCTCAAGGCCGGTTATTTAGGGTTTTGAAAAGGAAGGAAGACTTGTAAGAAAATGATGCTCTTGCTTTTGGAGACGTCTTATTTATATGTTTGTTGTCTTCTTCCTCATTATGATGTTTTCTGAAAAACCTCTAGCTCAAAAGATTAAGTTATACAATTTGTTGTGCAAGCTAGTTCTTCATGGTTTATTCTTCATTATAGTGGATTTTCGGATTGATCTGACTCCATATGTAGATTTGATCACACCGATCAAGTTGAACTAGGTAAACAACTCTCTTGTGTTCTTATCTTGCAAAACCTGCAACTTTCTATATTGTTTACGGTTGTTTATCTTTATTTTGAAATTAAAATTTTAAAATTCATCACTCGTTTTTCTTACTAATTTTTTTTACCGTATCTAAAAGTTCTAATATTGGCTTTTAAAATTAATATGATGAAAATCTTTCATTAGTAAAATATGTTTTTTTCTATAAAATAATATTTATTAATTTATATTTTATTAATTTATAAATTAATCAATATCTCTTTAAATTAATAAACTTTGAAGGTCCCAATATTATTAATTTATAAAGATTTTAGGTTATATTATAAGGTATAAATAAATATATTTTTATAAATAATATTATGTCTTGAGTTTAAAACTAGCTATGTAATGATCTATACTTGGTAAAAAAAAATTGTTAACATCAAACAATAATAACCAAGTGGCTATTTCAAACACATATTTATCTTTGAATCCCACATAATTTTTAACATGTAAATGCTGTCTAGCTATGATTTTCTATTTTATTAAAAACTTATGATAAACTCCAGTTATTTACATGTTTTATATCCATATTTTTATTATTTTTTAAATATCAACTATTTTTTCTGAAAATATAAACTTTTATTCTATTGAAAATATATACTATAATTCTCATGTAATGTAATTTTCTTGTTCTTTCACTTTTGTGTATTTTCTTTTTAAAAAATCACAAGATAAAAGAAGAGAAATAAAGAATATAGAGGTTGTGGTGGGGAAATAAGGTACAATTACTAATAAAAACTAAAATGGGGTAAGTAGGTGAGTCAGTGAATAATGATTAGTGTTAATATTGATCCCACACTTCTCTACTCCATGTTCTTGTCTTCCATGCTCTCCTCTTTTCACGTTTTTCAAATTCACATATATATATATATATATATATATTTGAAAATTTGCTAAGCTCCAACCAAAACAAAAGAATACAAAAAATAAATAATATATTCTATTATGATTTTACACTCTAAAAATATTATTATTTTTAATATTATTGTTCATAGTAGAATTTTAAGGAAGACGATCTAGATCTCCCAAAAATTATCAGGTCTTGTTTTTTCCACCTAATGTTTAATCCTATTTCTAACGCAACATACAATATAAGTTAAATTTCTAATCCCACACCGTAAACTTAAATATTGTATTCTACATAGGCAACAAAATCACGTTTAAAACTCTAATTTGCGACTTAAGATCAATTCTAAAATGACTTACTACTAATTAAACCTAAATTGATATAAACCCAGATTTTAAACCAAGAGAAATAAAAAACCAAAACTAACCTAAATCAAAATTTCAATCTCGAGCATAGTTTTCAAGCCTCCACCAGTGAACATCATTGTCTTCTTCCTCCAACATCGTCTTCTTTCTCCGACCTTCATTGACACCGAAATTAATCTCGAGCTTCATAGTAATAGCAATTATTCAGCAACTTCTAGTGGAACATCATTGACTCGATCGAATGGGAGAAATTTTGGTGTTCCAAAAAGATGTTGGTGTGGACAACAAATTGTGACGAAGATATCAAAGACCGATTTAAATCCTTCTCGTAGGTATTTCGGTTGTGCTTACGCTGCAACAGAGAAGGTAAGTAAATTTTTCTTTTTTTGATTTTGTGCTTATGATATCGATTTGTTTGGTAATACTTACGATTACGATGACTCAAGAACAGACTAATTGGTAGATTATAATGCAAAGGCTATTTGTCCATGCAATCCACTAGAGCTAAGATTCCTTCCCGCAGAGAACATGCTAATTACTAAAATTATTGGGATTGAAAACAATGTCATGTACGATGACTTACAGAGACATTGATTTGTTCTTATGGATTGTTGATTTGTATTGATTTTGTTCTACATTTCTTTCATATTTGCGATTCTGATTTTGTTTCATAATGTGATTGTGTATTTTGATTCTGGTTTTGTTTTATATTTATTATTCATAGCTTGCCAATGATAATCATGTATTCAAATGGATTGATGATGCGTTGTGCAATGAGATCGAGATTCTAACAGAGAGGATGAAGAAGGTAGATGAAGATGTGAAAGAGATAAAAATAAATTATTGATGAAAGAATAGAGATTGAGAAAAAGGTATATGAGAAGATGACAATGGAGTTAGAAGTTCATCTAGTTGAAAGGGTTGAGAATCTGATTATGGAGACCGAATGAAATTTTAAGAAGAAGATGGTATTTGTTGTTATGGGGTGTTCCATGAAACTACTCGGTTAAGATGATATTTGTTGTTATGGTATTATAATGAGTCTTAAGTTTCTGTCTTAAGTTGACATTTTAAACATTAAGTTCGTGACATATTATTTGAGTCTTAAGTTTTATTTCACTTCTCCTACACTGTCATCAAAAGCCATTATGAAGATAATGCATAACCTTAAAACGTTTTTTGAGCAAGTGTTTAACAACATCTTTTAACAACTACATAAACAGTTTTTAACAACATTATCATAACCTTAAAACGTGCGACAAAGACAAGACAACATAACTAGTCTTCAAACTTGAGAGCTATTTGTTACATTAAAGTCGGTGAGACTCCAATCACTTACTTAAGAGTAACTTGTACCAACCTGAGACACAATGAATTACAGTTTCATAAACATATAACAATAACAAAGTCATAAATAAAGTTATTGAACACAAACTTGTTTGTCTTTTTTGTGGAACCGAGAATTGTGGCCTTCTGTACCGCATATGCCACAATGCATCACACAATTAAGTTGTTTTGGAGCTTTCTTGATTGGAGACTCATTTTTTCCTTGCTTTCTTTTCTTCTCCTTCTTACTTGTCTTCTTCTTCCGGCCAGGTTGAGGTGGTGCCGAAGGTTCAACGACAACATGAGTATTTACACGAAGCCAAAAGCGTGCACCTCTAAACGGAGTAATGGACTGAGCATAAGTGTTTCTCCATGTAATCGTGTGGAACCAATCAACTACATACTCAATAACCTCACCCTTCTTATCCATTATTACTGCATATGCATGCTCACAAGGGATGCCGCTCAATTCCCACTTACGACAACTACATGTTCGTCTTTCCAAGCTAACACGATAATCACATCCACTGAGAATTACCTCAAACATCCCATGTGAGCTTCGATAAACCCTACACTCTACGGCATTCTCATGTTCATATTCTATAAACTTCCTAGCATATGGTGTACATCTTCCCATGTGTTCAGAAGCTATGCTAGACCTCCTTGAAATCCAGACCATTGCTAGTCTTCGAATGGTCTCTAGCATTTGCACTAATGATTTTTCTCTTGCTTTACCTAATGTGTTGTTAAATGATTCGGTCAAATTGTTTTCGACGTCTTCACAACAATTTCCAATCTTCTGAAATGCCCTACACCATGTCTTTGGCTTTGACTTCATCACATCATCATAAACAACAGAGTCATAACATCTAATCCTGTCGAGATTGGCTTCAAAATCTGCTTCATTATAACTCCATGCCAAGTTCCACACCAAAGGTTTCATATGGGGTTTCTTTCCATGGCTAGACTTTAAGTTCCCGTATATGTGTCTCACACACATCCTATGCTTGATTATAGGAAACTCAATTTCAACAGCTTTGATAAAACCCTGCAAAATTGATATTGAAACTAAGAATGCACATCCCAAAACCAATATCAATAACATACTTGAAACTTGAAACTTGAAACAAAAATCAATATTGAAAATCAAACCTTCTGCCTATCAGAAATGATAATGAAGCTTTCACCATCACTTAAACCGAGATCGTCCTTCACCTACCCGACAAACCAAATTCAATTCTCGTTATTCTCCACTTGAACAATTGCCCATGCTATTGGGTATACTTTGTTGTCCCCGTCTCTACCAATAGCAACTAAAAGTTGACCATTCATTCTTGTTTTTATAAAACATCCATCAACCCCTATGAGACGTCTACATGTATGTTTTCATGCTCATCTTAGAGTGTCAAAACAAACATATAATCTATTGAAAACATCCTCACCAGCCTCATTTGGAATCGTCTCAATGGCAACAATGGAGCCTGGGTTCGAATCGAATATTTCAGAACCATAATCTCGAAGATGTGCGAATTGCTCAGTGCACTCCTTCTCAATCTACTTAAAAGCCGTAAGTTTAGTCGATTGACACTGAGACCTTGATGCAATTATCTTCCATCTTTCCTTGATGATCTCTTGAATCTTCATCGGCATCATATATTCCGGCTCTTCTCTAATCTTGTCCATAAACAATCTAGCAATAACTAGAACTTTCAACATCTCACAATTACCATTGGGAATACATGTATGCTTCTGCTCAAAAACTTTAATTTGCCATTTATCCAACTTTCCTACAACAGAACAATACACTCTCCATTTGCACCCATCTCCCATTGCGCATTCAAATCCAAGCTTGGTTTTATCATATCTATATTGCTTGATATTCTTACTTAATCTTAGAGCATAGGCTAGAACACAATCTTTAAACTCAACATCGTTATAGAACACTTGCCCTTCATGTCGAATCTCATGGCCTCTCCTACTCTGATAATGGTCTCTATCATCAAATTTGTTACCCTTGCAATGCTCCTTCCCATTACCAGTTTCTTCGTCAGTGTCACTGTCGGGATAGACATTGTGCATAATCGATTCTTCATCCAAGAATTCATCTACTCTAGATTCTATTTCATACTCAAACCTTGCAATTACTTCAGTCTCAAATATGGATTCGTTCTCTTTGAGCTCTATAGCTACCAAATTTTCGTTTTTGTCACTGTAAAAAAAAAGATTAGAGTTAAGAGAAGAAATAGATTATATGCAAAATTGAATATGGGTTCATGAAAACAAAACAAAATCGAAGCTACTGATAAGAGAAGAAATCGTTTCTATAGCTATGAGAGCAACACAAAGATAAGTCTATGTAATCGACATAGAATTTGATGAGAAGAAGTTGATTAGGGCTAAGAAAAGAAATCAAATTAGAACTAAGAGAAGAAATCGATTAGAGGCAAGAGAAGGAAACTTACGCCATTGTTGGTGACTGAGAAGAAAACTCCGCGTCCGTCGTTGCAGAGAAGCTCCGCGTGCGTCAATGGAGTTATTAATTCTGGGACTTTTGCAAAAACTTGATTTGAACCACTTCTCAATCCAAAGTCTCAATTGAACCGGTTTAGATCAGGACAAGATTGAGTTTTTAATTTTTGGTACGGTTTTATACAGTAACGCAATTTTTATAAGATTGCTCACAAATTTTAAGTTTGTGTGGAATTATAAATTTAACTTATACCGTGTGTAGCGTTAGAAAGAGGGTTAAACATTGGGTGGAAATAACAAGATCTGATAGTTTCTAGGGGGATCTAGATCGTCTTCCTGGGATTTTATTAACAAAGTTGTCCACTTTTTTATGGAGTTAGGATTTACCATGTTAGTCTGATGAGGTATCAATTCTCTATATAATTTCAGAAGATGATATCATACTTTAACACTAATCGAAAATTTGGTAAATATATTCGAAGACTGTATTCACTTTTGAGGAATAGTTGGACATTAGTTTAGAACCTCTTAGTGAATAACAATTTTTTTTTTTGCAAATTAACTAGTATTAGTTTTCTTTAAACTTTAGAAATTTTCTCATTTTCAAATTCAGGAATTATCATTATTTTATTAAACATGATATATTTGTTTCATAATTGTTAACGATAACATTTAATATATAATGAGGGAAGGGGTTCTCTCACATGATGACATGTGTCCCATACTCACCAACAATTATGATTATATTTATTATAGTATAAAATTTGACAAAACAATTTAAAG
>OVAO01001092.1:0-16493 GCA_900406285.1 Biscutella auriculata
GCCATCATATATAATTTTCCTGCAATATCAAGATGTTTGCATTTTAACATACTTTTCGAAAGCAATCTGTTGACTTCAAGAAAAAATATTTATGTTCTTTATATATTAGATTGTTGTCATGCATAATAGTAACAGAGCACCTGATCGTCGAAATAGATCAGCTTGCTGTCCGTGGCATTACAAGGGGAATTGATTGGATGAAGTGTTTATACCTGTATGTCAGAATGTTGTTGACAAAAAAAACCTGTATGTCAAAATGAAAAGGCACATTCATGTCTCAATGATAAATCCGACAACTTATTTTATCATCATATATGGTATAACTAACTTTTAGATTCGTTTGGACATAATCCATAAATTAATGTTATCAAGAAAGGAATTCCTAAAGATCGAGTAGAGAAGCATTTCAAAGGGGCCCTATTGACTTACTTAGTTCACTCATTTTTTCCTTTTTAAGTTCTCATTTTATAACTCCTAACAAGGCATTCCATTCAAAAGATCAATGATCGTTATCACAATATCATATGATCTGGATTGACACAGACGGTTTTGTTTTCAAACCAGAAGGTATTTGAGATTTATGATTTCATATCTTTGGCTTTTAAAATATATTATGGACTCTCATACTATCGTGTAGAGCCCGGAAGGTCGATGCCGAAGTACTATCTAAAGTTTGACACAATGAAGTACATTACTAATGTGCCAACATGTTATAAGCTTGGACGAGGCTCTTCATATTGTATGCCGTGCTGAAGAGATATCTTGTACGTCGTCAAATCCACTTAGTTACATAACTCTTTTTATTTGACTAAAATAAAAAACATTGATTACTAAACTTTTACAATTATAAAGATTCAAACTATAAAGTTACAAACTAAAATATTATTTCTTTTTAAAATTATATTCAAAACTAAAAAAATAACAAAATATGTTAAACAAGGACAAGTAGATGATAAAATGTATATAAATAATGAAAAGTGTAAATAAAACAAATTATATACATAGAAATATATTTTTTATAAAATTCAATTTACTATTTGAAAAAATGAAAAAATTAGAATCATAAAATTTAAAATTTTAAAAATAGATATTAAAAGTATCAATAGTCAAGTTTAAAGTTTTAAAATATTTTATATACTTAAATTTATATTAATAACATATATAAAACATAACCAGCGTATAGCGCAGATTCTAGTCGATCTAAAAACATGATGATTGTAACAGCTGCAATGCGCACTTGTTTTGAAACAAAAAGACTTGTTACCGTCACATATTACCTAAGGCCGTCCTGGATAAAACTGAAATTTTGTGTTCCAGTTCCTGGTTTTCAGAAATCAAAGAAGCAACTCGAGTTTGTTCTTCAGCTAAACGCTGCCGTTCTTGGTGCCTCAACATTGATTCTTTCGGTGTACGGTAATAACATTACTATCCTCGAAATAAAGACTCTTTAAGGGGAATGGTGGACATGTTTTAAGAAATAATAATACTCGAACCTGTAATTCTAGTTTTAGGTTAGCTATCTCCATTTCTTGGTCCGGAGAAACTCCCATCGACGATACTCCAACAAAAGAGGTACCCATTGGCCATTGCTTGCTGTTGTATCGAGTTAAGCTCTGCCCTCAAAGATGCTGCATCTTCCTCAGCCTAATGACAACGGGTTATGGTAGCTTTAGAGAAGTACGAAAAAGAAATTTAAAATTTGGAAGGCAGAAGATTGTTTTCATACTCGATATTGCTCACAAACTGCCGCCAACCAAGAATGAATAAGATCACAAATAGAAGTTTACTTGCTACCTACCAACACATTCTACCGAGACTCAAGTGATTCATTCTCGTCTTCCTTTGTCTCAAGCTGACACCCACGGACAAAAACATCATCAATACATTCTGATTTCCTGCCAGGGAGGGAGGAGGTAACCAATTTTAGGCAAAACACCTCCATTTTGAGTACAATGTCTTGTTGCGTTCCTCCATTTCTGCATTCTTCTTCTGCACTTCTTTGAGTTGGGCATATAAAGCACCAACATCTGTCTATGGAAGTAATTTTGATAAGCTCCGGAAACCAGAAGCAGAATTCATATAAGAAATCCAGAGAGAAATGTTACCTCAGAAAGTCGATTTCCGCTCTAACATTTTCTGATCCCTGAAAAATCTGCAACGCGTTACAATTGAAGCAATTATAAGTAGATATCCAATAAAAACTAAAATATCCAAATAAAATTACAAAACTTTGGGACAAAAAGATGAAATTACCGGCAGGATTTGGAATTTCGCTAAGATCTGGTCCTGAAGAAGCTTTGCTTATCCTCCGAGCCGCTCTCTTTTGACGAATCTCCTCCAACTACAAGATCACATAATGGCAAAACCTCGATGTAAGAAACCGTTCATACGAAGAAGAAGACAACGACTGCAGAAATCCTTACAGTTCGGCGTCCAAGAGAGGCATGGTGCGAGTCCATGTTGAGATTCCAACGAAGTGAATTCTTCCCGCCTCACCTCTCCTCGACAATTTGTCTGATTTGTCTGATGATCGCCGGCGACAAAATGGAATATGTCTGATTTGAACTTATTGGAGAATAAAACAGGCCCATGAAGATACACTCATTTTATTCCATAATAATACAAATTGGAATCACCGTTTCCGAGAACCATAACGTTACATGCACAACGTTTGATTTGATTCTACACCAAAGTTTAAAACACTTATGCTACACAAAAATAAACTTAAAAATATGTTTTTCCACACAATTTTTTATGTAATTATGTTTAAGATTAAGATAACAATATCTAAATTAAAACTTCTCTAAAACAAGACACTTAAAATCCAAAACTATCCTGAATTCGAAAATCAAAATTCTGAAAAAGTTTATACTTTAATGTAAAATCTAGTTTGAATATGACATGCCAAATTTTGAAATAGCATACCATAATATGTACTATTTAGAGCGTCAGATAGTCCATACTAATATGATTTAATGTGGTTTATGAGATTTGTATTGATTATTTGATTTGTTACCAATAAGCTGTTGAGTTAGTTAAGTTTAGTATTAGTATAAATAAGTCACGTGACTGTACATTTGATCCCAATTCAATAGTACAGAATATTTCTTCTTCGATCTAAACTGTATAAACGAGTTATAATAATTAAAAATGAACTATTAAAACTAATATATGATCTCGTAATACATACTTTTTATGTATTTAGAGTTTTCTAGTTTTGTTTTTGAATAATTCTCGGTGAAACTTTTACATGTTATCTTCTATACTAATAAAATAATCAATTTGAAGCTTCTGAAAGTAGGCAATTTCTAAATACATATACATATACCACGTGTAAAACTTAATTTATCTCGAAAAATCACTTTCAGTTCAATGGAGAAGTTAAACAGTTTGATTCGTCAATTTCATTTTCTCCAGATCTCATCGTCTTCCTCTGCATTGATTCTACCGTTTTCAGATATATGAGATCAGATCTTTAAAAATATCTTCCTCTTCTCTTGAATCGATTCTTCTTTCCTGTCTCATTTATTATTTACAGTTTAGGCGATCTATTTTCTACTGTCATTTATTTGCATATGCTCTGACTATTTAAAATCATCTTCTCTTTTTCTGGTTCCATATCCTAAAAACTTATACTCTAATCCAAACTTCTTTGCTCGGACTCTCTATCCAAACTTCTTCTTCGCTTTGCGATTTTTCCGCACAAAGATAAATTCTTCTACCATCTCGGACGTTTATGTGCTGGCCGCCTCATCATCTACTTCGTCGGTACCTCTATACTACTGTATCCTTTTCTTTTTGTCTTTACTTGAGGCATGAGTGACTGATATACCCTTGAGAAATTCCAGAAAATGGTACAGCTCTCAAACAATTTGGAGCATGTACAATTTAGTCTGTAGTATACTCAAACAAATTGTAATTATATTTTTTGGAATATGTGAGAAGAAACTAAATAGTTAACTATCATTGTCTCTTTCTTTCTTTGTTTTTTTTTCTGATATAATATTTACTCTGATTCATTGTTCTTATGCCATTGTTCGTCTAACGTTTCGTCTGGATCCTGTTGCTCGAATGGAAAACATGTAATCATTAGTTCCTCCGCTTGCAAACTCGCTCATGTTCTCTTCTTTGGTTCTGTTCACAGTTGAATTCGTGGAGTTTTCGCTTGTGCCTCATTTTCATGGATCCAAAACTACAGACTTTGAAAAAGGAGTTAATTTTGCGGTGGGGGAGCAACGTCTTTGGAACGTTCCTTTCTTGATGAAAGAGGGATTCATTTTGCTAACACCATTATCTGTTTAAGCGTTCCTCTTAAAAGCTCCAAGGAGAGATTACCTAATTGTGGATCTCCTTTAGGTGAGAATAATTATTAGTTTAATTATTTTGGTGTTCAATGTCAAAATCTGTTTTTTTACCATTCAATCGTATATCCATTAGATTTATGGTGAAGATAAACAAAATTCTCATGTAATATTGGACGCATAATAAAGGTTCTGAAAAAGGTTTGCAGGATAACAAAGCTTTGTGTCTTGATAAAACTCACTATGGAAACATTTCAAGGTTCCTTAACCACAGGTAATGACTTAAAATAATATTCAAGAGACCTTTTGCGCTTTGCTATTTCTAAACTAATGATTATCTTTTTCTTTTATGTGTTTAGATGTTTAGATGCAAATTTGATCGAGATCCCAATTCATTTGGAGAGTTCATATCAGCATTATAATCAAATATGATTCACTGTCAGTCTCATTTATAATTCGTTGTTCACATGTTTTTTCTTTTTTTGTCTAAATTATATACTCTTAAAAATTGTTTTGATTTTTTCCTGTAACTACCGGTTAATCGAAACAAAACTGATTTCAACTGCTTACTATTTTGTGTGTGATACCTTGATCTGATTGAGAATTCTGATTTGAAACTTAGTATTATAAAACCTTTGATGATGACGACCATCTGATGAAACCTTTTGAATATTTGTATGGTAGCAGATTCTGTAAGAGCATGTACATTGAAGGATTTTAGAGAGTATCTTAGTATTAAAAATGAAAATAAATCATAATAGGAGAGAGAATGGGAGAACCAATTCTAAGTTAGAATTTTTAGATACTTAGTTTGAGGATTTCTAGTTACATGTCTTCTTATTAGTTGTTCATTTTTGTCCACTATTTTCCAATTAATTAAAATTTTTAATTTTAATTATAAAAATAAAATAATATTTTATTTATTAGATTTTTTTTTTTAGATACTATTGGATGTACATGGTCTAAGAATAAGACTTATATTTGCATAAATAAAACGACATGTTGACAACAATTTGGAAAAAAGATGATAACATAGAATGACAGAAGCATAAATGCAATAATTACAATAAAAAGTACGATTTATTGGGTCGGGTGGAAATAAAAATTAAAAGCAAAAATTAATTTTTTTTTAGTATGCATATATATTGTATATTATAAGGAGTCTTCGTAGCATAGTGGTTACAACCACTCACTTGTTGTACTTTTCATCCTGTCTTCGAGTTTCAGTGAGGACGAAACTTTAAAGGTGAGTGGGATCCGTCTTGTGGTCCACATATGGCGAGTGTGAAACCCGCCTTGTGGCCCACATATGGCGAGTGAAACCCGTCCGTGGCTCACATTAAAAGAAAAAATTAAAAAAAAAATTAAAAAAAAATTAAAAAAAAACTTAAAAAAAACTTTAAAAAAAACTTTAAAAAAATCAGTAAATATTGAATTTAGAAATTTTGTTTCATAGATTTCTATATAATAATTAAATAGTACAAATCTTACTAAATCAAAGTGATTTCTGAACGATTTTTTTTGTCAACCATGTATTTATTCATTACAACCAACTAATTACATAGTGTTATTGTACAGAGTCCTAGCCTGTTTAGCTAAATTATCTGATATTACATTAGCAGAACATTTGATAGGTATAAACCAATAAACATTGGGAAATATAAGGCGAGTTATATCTGATATATAAGGACGTAAGTCTTGAGAAGGCAATATATCCAAAAGCCTTCCTTTCCAACTATTAATAGGTCTCTAAAGTTCAAGACAATCTCCAAAGAAGGTGACTTGATCAAACCTGAAACGTCTCGCTTGAATTACTGTCTCGCTTAACGCATATCCTTCTGCTTCAGCCGGACTTCCAATAGGTGAAATTGTTGAAGAACCTTGCATCAAACGAGTACCATTCCGAGATAGAAAACACCATCCAAAAACTGCTGGTTGAATATCCGAATTCCCAAGAAGCATCTACAAAGCAACTAACCATAGTACTAGTTAAGCTAAGAGCTCCCGTAGCAGTAGCTGGTAATCGGGATGATGTGATGGCATTGGTCGTAGAGGGAGAAATTGAGAGACCTATTTGTTGAGCTTGTTGCCATTGAGACTGATCCATAAGTGAAAGATTGATGATGGCTGGAATGTATAAACGATTTCCTTGAAACAACATAACATTCCTAGACTTCCAAAGTCTCCAAGCAAGAAAAGCAAACAGGCTGGCATTAGTAGTAGAACCAGAATTCAAATCATAGAGGAGATGAATATTATCAGTGAATGAATCAGACAACATATCATCTAGAACATGAGACAAAGGAGCCAACTCCCATATTTCCTTTGATAGAGAGCAAGTGAAGAGTAAATGATTCACTGTTTCAGATTCAGAACAAAAAACACAGCTTGAATCAATGATCATACCTCTCCTCTGAAGTGCTTGTCCAACTAGAAGAGCATGATGCATAACTCTCCAAAGAAATTGCTTCAGCTTAGTAGGAATATTTAAACCCCATATGATCCGATGAAATGTCGAATCTGATGTTTGTAAGTTGCACTGGAGCATAAGCTTTTATTTCTCAAACAATGATATACTGACTTAACTGTATAATTTCCAGACTTTGAATGAATCCAATCGATTCTATCTGAACATCCCGTGAGACTTGGTCTGATTAGCTTAATGAGTCCAATATATTCAACTTGAAACAAAGCTTGCAACTTATTTTCATCCCACTGTCTACCTCCTACGTCCATTAAAGAAGAAACCTTTAAATCTGAATCTCATAAGTTATTTGAGCTAGCAGGAGGCCTAGGAGATTTAGTGGATAACCAAGGATCTTTCCAAACATGTATCTTAGATCCTGTACCCAATGTCCATTTCAATCCTTCAGAGATAAGTTTGTTAGCTTGATAGATACCTCTCCAAGCATGACTAGAAGTACAACGACAAGGAGCTTCCACAAGAGATTGCAAGGGATAATACATAGCATTGTTGATCTTAGCAAGCAGAGAATCAAGATTGTTCAAGAGCCTCCAACTCTGTTTTGCTATCTAAGCCAAGTTAAAGTCTTTAAAATCCTTGAAGCCTAAAACGCCTTTTCCCTTAGATGCGGTAACTTTATCCCATGCCACCCATGGTATTTTCGATTTATCTTTCTGAGAAGACCACCAATAACGATGAACATCACTTGTTAACTGATTCAAAAGGCCTTGAGGAAGTAAGAAACATGACATAGAATAAGCTGGTAAGGCCCTCACCACAACCTTAATCATAACCTCTTTTCCAGCTGGAGAAAGAAGTCTCGTGTACCAACTATCTAACTTTCTCACCACCCTTTGATAGATGTAATCAAAAGTCTCCTTTTTGTTTATAGAAATGGTTTCTGGAAGGCCTAAGTACTTCCCAATACCAGTAGATCTTGATAATCTTGTCATACTGAGGATATCGTTTTGCAAATACAGAGGTGTTCCTTTAGAGAAAGTTACCGTGGATTTGTTGAAATTGACGAATTGATCAGAAGCTCTCCCATAGGTTTGCAAAAGCAACAATAAGTTTCTGGTTTCTTGCAAAGAGGCCTGACATAAGACCAATGAATCGTCAACAAACAACAAATGAGACACTAGCAATGCATTACGAGAGACTTTGATACCATGAATCTCGTTGTTATGAAGAGCACGATTAAATAATGCAGAAAAGCCCTTAGTGCATATCAAATACAAATAGGATGATAAGGGATTACCCTGGAACTATCAATTGGAACTCCATTCAACAGAGGTGCATACGTAACAGTCTTGACACAATTCATAACCCAATTACACCAAACATCTGAGAAACCCATTTTGCTCATCATCTGCTCTAGAAAGAGCCACTCAAATTTGTCAAAAGCCTTCATTATGTCCAACTTTAACGCCATGTAAGCTGAAGATCTTCTCCTCGTTTTTAAAGTATGCAACAACTCATGACTGATTAAAACATTATCAGTGATATGACATCCAAGAATAAAAGCAGATTGTTGTTATGAAATAATAGAATCCAACCAAGGCTTCAGTCTCTCAGCAAGAATTTTTGATATCAACTTGTACACAACATTGCACAAGCTAATAGGACGAAAGTCCTTAATTGCTTTAGGAGATTCAATATTTGGCACAAAAAAAATTAGAGTTTTGTTTATTTATGGATGAAGATAATCCGTAGAGAAGAAGTGCTTGATAAGATCTAAGACTCCCAACCCCACTATCTCTCAATTCTGCTTAAAGAAACTTAACGTAAGTCCATCTGGCCCAGGGGCCTTATCATCTTTCAACTGATGCAAAACTCTTACAATTTCATCATCTGTAATTGGTCTTACAAGATGTTCATTGGTTGTCTCAGATACCAATGGTTAGACTTCTTCCAAAAGACTGTTAAAATTTCCTGAAAGCTCAGAAGAGTATAACTTGAGAAAATACTCAGGGATAATCCCTTGAATTTCAGCCTCTTCATGAAAGGACTGGCGTCTATCATTTTGGAGAACTGTGATCCTATTGAAAGCTCGTCTCTCCTTTGTCTTTGCATGAAAGTAATGAGTATTTTTGTCCCCTCCTTGCAGCCATTGAACCCTACTCTTAGTACACCAATAATCCTCTTCAAGTTGATATTCATGAGTAAGAGCATTCTTAAGAAAGGATATGCAAGCAAAATCCAACGGTTGTGTCTCATAAGATTCAGATAATTGATTCTGTAAACTTTTTATTTTCTGCTCCGAATTCAGATTATGTCTGGCTTTCCATCTTGATAGACAACCTCTATATTTCTTTAAAGAAACATGGAACCAAGGTGGAGGAATATTCCTACATTCATTACTCCAAGTATCCTTGAGAACTTGCTTAACTTCCGGGTACATTTGCCATCTTTTGTCATAACAAAATAAAGAAGCAATTCTTGAATTCCTCTTATTTGTGTCTAGTACTAGAGGAGTATGATCTGATCCTTGCCAATGAAGCACCTTAACAAAAGCATGGGGATACTCATCCTGCCAATCAACTGTGGCTACTGCTCTATCGATTCTGAATCGAACTGAAAAATTGATGTCTCTGCCCCATTCAAGTAAACTTGCTTCCAATCGTTCTTACATCATGAAGACCCAACACATTATGCAATCTGAAAAAACATTGCAAAGCTATTTGCAGAACGAGGAGGCCCTCCTTGCTTTTCTAAGTTACTCTTAATATCATCGAGATCTCCAATCAGAAGCCAAGGAGAACTAGAAGCAGGTCCTGACTGAGATCTATTAATTAGGAATTGCCAAAGTCTATTCCTATTAGCTTTAACTGGATGCCCATAGATATAAGATAATCTAAAGGAGAAAGACCCATCCTTAATTAACATTACGATAAGATGAAGAGAAGGTTCTAACAATATCTCACAGGAGAACCCATTCTTCCAAATTATTCCCAGACCTCCACTTAGACTAGAAGGAGGAATCAAAAACTGAGAATCAAAACCAAGATCCATACCTAACTTATTCACATAAGTATCTACATTTTTTGTCTCCACCAAGAACACTATATAAGGAGAATACTCCTTCCTGATATCCTTCAGGTGTCGAACTGTCAAAGGATTCCTGAGACCTTGACAGTTCCAGTGGAGAATCTTTATGGAATACTGGGTGGTTTCTGGAAAACCACCAAACCACTATCAATGTTGTACTCGTTACGACTCAACTTTAACACATGAGCTTCCAACATACATTCAACACTCACATCTCTTTCCTTACGCTTCAAAGTTGCTCCTTCAACATTTCTCTTAAGAATAGGATTTGGAAAAACAAGATCATCAGATTTATGCTTCCGTTCAGACTCTTTAATTCCATGTTTATCATAATCCCAAGCTCTCATAATATACTCCACTTCCCTCTCAACATTAGTATTCCAATCCTCATTAGTATTCCAACATTAGTATTCCAAACCTAAATCCTTATTTGAATCAGTAATGTTTGGTTGAGTTATGATTTCTTGACACTCAAAATTCTCATGAGTAAGTCCTCCACAATTCCGGAAAAAATTCTTGACTTTCTCATACTCAAAATTTAGCAAGGTTGGATCAGAATTCTCTTCCAGATAAACATACCGAGCAAAGGACAGATGAGAATCTATTTTCATTTTAATTCGAGCTTTGAAAATTGCTAGAGAATTCCTATTCGGCTCTCTGATAACCACTTTCATAACTTCTCCAAAAAATTGCCTATCTCTTTGACTTTTTCTTCATTCCTATGTTCCGAAGGAAAAATTTGAAAAATCTAACCCATAAGGGAATCTCAGAGAGGTACCCTGAATCCCCACGCCTGGTCCAACGATCTAAAACCACCAGCCACTCCTTACAAATCCAAGGGCTCTCTTTTAAAACCGAAATAAACTGATGTTCTGATTGGAAAAAGAAAAGAACATCACCTTCATCTGTAATTTGTCCATTAATTTTTCCTTCCAACCGCCAAGCCTCTAGAAGAGTCGCTTTCACCCACCTAGGGTTTTAGCGAAGCGGATTTATAGGCCGAGCTACCAAATAGAGGTCTCAGTTCTGAATTTGTTTCTGAAGAAAACCCGGAGAAAGCTTTAAAGGTTCTTTCTCAATTCCCAGACTGAGATGTTGAAAATTCCTCCAAATTTTGCGATCCATGATCAACGCAAGAAAACAAGTGAAAAGAAAAGGAGATAAAGATAAAAGAGAAAGAAAAAGGAGATCCGAACGATTAACTCGGATAGAACTCGCTTATCGCGAAGAAGTTCTCGACGAAAGTTCGAGAGTGTGAGAGTTTGTAAAGTTCCAATATCAAATACTAATATGATAGCCATCCAGGACCACATGAAGCTATATACGATTGAAAACAAAAAGGTTGAAGACTGCTTTCTGCAATCCATTAAGCTGCCAAATTTGCATATTGATTTTCTTCTTCCACTATTGATTCTTCAATCTCTTTTAAAGCATTCTTCATTCTTGAAGAATGATACAAAAAAGCTGGCCATTGATGAACTGAGTGAAAGGCCTTAACCAGACCTCGAAAATTCATAGCAAACTGAATCTTAGAAATATTAAGATCCTTTAAATTTTTAATTGCCCAAAGACAACAAAGAAGTTCTCCCATATGCTTGCAATGAATATCCTGAAAATTTGATCGAGCGTGCATTAATACATTTCCTTCTATATTTTTCAAAATCCAAGTGACTCCTACCAACTTATTTGATTTGTCCCAATAAAATCCCACATTGCATTTTAGCCAATTATCTTGAGGTCTTTGCCATGTCTCTGATGGAATTGATGACAACCGAATAAGTAACTGATTTTACTACAAACATGATCCAATTAATCTATTTTCGATGAAAACAAAGAACCGAGAGCAAGGCTTGAAGATAATTCCATTCCACATGATCAAAGGCCTTAGACATATCAGTCTTAATGGCCATATAATCTTTGGATGCCCCTGATTGCGATCTAAGACCATGAACCAATTCATGTGCAATCAAAATGTTGTCAGTAATGTTTCTTTGAGAGACAAAAACAGATTGAGTAGGGGAGACTATATCTGGCAAGAAAGGCTTTAGTCTTCTTACTAGGATTTTGGATATAACTTTATAAACCACAAAACATAGACCAATAGGCCTGAGATCTTTCATTTGTTTTGGATTGGATATTTTGTTTATGAGACATAGAAACGTGTAGTTCCAATCCATAGGAAAACAATCATTAAGGAAGAAACTTTTAACCTCTAAGATGAGCTGATCCTTAATTGTATTCCAACAGCTTTGAAAAAACAATCCTGACATTCCATTAGGATCTGGAGTCTTAGAAGGATTGATTGAAAACAAAGCATCCTTGATCTCTTTATCTGAAACTGGCTTGATCAAAGAGTTATTAGTATCTACAGAAACTCTTGGAGACATATCCAAAAAGAGATCTTTATAATCTTCATTATTGTTCGATTTGAACAGATCAGTGAAAAATGCTGAAGCAACTTCAACTTTAGATGCTTCTGATTTCTGCTCATTACCATTAACATCTAACATCATCTCCAAATTATGATTAGATCTTGCAGATTTTACCGAGTAATGAAAGAATTTGGAATTCTTATCACCTTCTCTAAGCCATTTATCACGAGATTTCTGACTCAGAACATTTTCCTCATCTCTATATGCTGAAGATAAAAGATTCTTTATGATGTTTATTCGTTGAAAACATGGATCATCTATAGATAACTCATAGTCTAAGTCTAACTGAAGCCGCTTGATTCTATTATCAGAGTTGACTTCTGTCCTTTTTTCCATAGACTGATTGATTGTCTGCATTGTCTTATCTTTTGCATCAAATTTGTATTATCATTTGATGTGAACCAAGACCGAGAGACTACACTTTGGAAATCTGGATATTGGAGAATTCTTTTATCAAACTGAAATAAACCTTTGCTCACATTTGAAGAAGAAATAAGCTTTAGAAGGACTGGTCTATGATCTGATCCTCTCTTCTCCAGAAAACTTTGATTTGAAGCCGAAAATGTTCTCAACCATTGCTTATTAACAAAACCTCTGTCAAGCTTACTTTGAATCCAAAGATTGTTTCTCATCCCTCCCCATGTGAAGCTATTTCCTGAACTAGATAATTCTGACATATGACAACAGTCCAAAATTTCTGAGAAGGGAACAAAAGAAGCTTTTGATCTTAAAGGACCTCCTTTTTTTTCCAGAATTATCTAAGATTTCATTTAAATCTCCTATAGTGCACCAACTGTCTCTTCTCTGTGTACCTATTCTAGATAATCTTTCCCATAACAAAGGACAAAGTCTCTGCTCAGGATAGCCATATACAAAGGAGACAAAAAACTGTGCTGAGCCAAACTGAATATACACATCAAAGAGGTGGTTATCTGCATATATAATATTTATAGAGATGTTCTTCTTCCAAAAAGAGCTAAACCACCACTATTTCCTACAAAATGTTTACTATAAACCCTATCATAGCCAAGCCATTCTTGAATATCTACAAGCTTGTCTCTTTTATTCATAGTTTCTACAAGGAAAAAATCTCAGGGAAATGGTTTTGACGTAACTTTTTGAGCCTAGAAATTGTCAAGTTCTGAGATCGTCCTAATCCTAGACAATTCCATGAGAGAATGCTCATCAGAGTTTAGACGGCTCTGATTGTAGAGCCATCTTATTGTTGCCACGCTTTGAGTCTTGAGAAGATCTTTCCACCTCTGTAATTGCTTTCCTTTTAATATGTTTCTGCATTTTATTAGTTCTCTTTCTTGTAAAAACTCTTGGAGAAAGAGTTCCTGAAGAGCCATCCTCTGAATTTGTAGCTCTAAAAACTGCAAGAGAAACTTTTAGATGAAGAGGATCTTGAAGTTGATGTGCCATATTCATCCTGTTAGTCTTTGAAAACTGATAAGATTGATAATGAGCAGCTTTAGAAGAAGCATGGAGAAGCTTTTCAGATTCTGGAATTCCAGTCTCTGCTCGTTGGCTTTGTTCCTTCTCATCATAATTGAAAACAAACCTTTACCTTTATCAGCATTAGAAGTTAAGATATGAGAGGATTGAAGCCTCAGGTAAAGCCTCTGACCAATTGGATCCTTTTCAAGATTTTTAAGAGATGATTTGAGTCTCTCTTCTCTAACTTTCCTTTCAAGTCCTTCTGATCCAATTAAGTAATTACGCATCTCTTGGAGCATATCCTCATGAATAAAGGGACGACTAGTATTCTGATCCAATCCTAATTGGTCCTCAGTCAGAACTTCAACAAGTGGACCAAAACTTGACTTCAAAAACAATGGATTAATAGCTTTACTTATCTGGAGCTCCTTTTGCTTTTGCTGTAAGAAAGGACACACATCTTGATCATGTGTCAGACGTTGACAAGCATAACACCTCTTCTAAATACGTTCAAAGTCAAACCAAATAGTGATTGTCTCTCCTGATGGCATCAGATAGTCTTTAGATCTTCGAATTGGATGAGAGACATCGAATAAAATTCGAACTCTAACATAGTCCTGACTTTGAGGTTTAGTGGGATCATAAGATACTACTTTTACTTCTCCAAGGATCTCAGCAAAGTAGGCTAT
Organism: Biscutella auriculata; assembly: GCA_900406285.1. Taxonomy (NCBI): domain Eukaryota; kingdom Viridiplantae; phylum Streptophyta; class Magnoliopsida; order Brassicales; family Brassicaceae; genus Biscutella; species Biscutella auriculata. Next base: position 14,375 of record OVAO01001092.1, read on the forward strand.
AGATTCATAATTATAATGATTGACTGGTATATTTCTTAGCCTCACCCAAACCAACATGAACTGAAGATAGTCTTCAGGAGGATTTTGTTGCCAACGATCAATCACCATCGACCAATCATTATACGCCCATACTGATTTGTCTAGAATAAAATCCATATCTTGATCATATTTAAAGAAGAATTGAAACCTTTCTCTTGACAAAGCCATTCCTCTAACTCTGTCATTAAGCTGCCACTTCCTTGGCATGTTCCAAATCAAGCCCGAGATCTTCTACTTATCCGGATTAAGAACATGACCTATGATACTCATAATGTTTTTACTAGTAGAAGAAAAAAGAGGATGATTAGAGAATACCAAAGGATCATTATCTTGTAAATACATTAAGTTCAAAGCTTCATCTATATTAGAATTCATGAAGGAAGTATACGAGAAAAATTGAAAAGAGAAGGAAATTTATAAGGATGAAGGATTGAGAAAGAGAAAAAATGAAGATAAGTTTTGAAAATATTAAGAAGATATGAAGATAAGGATAGTAATTACGAAGACGATAAGAGAAAAAGCAAAGATATCTTCAGCGAAATGCAAGCATCTTCAAAAGAAATGATGGTTTATCATACCAAAGTTCCTCACTAAATAAAGTAAACACTCTATTAGAAGAATAGATTCTTAAGCTCAAAAGAGAGAGTCACGAAGATATTTTCTTCAATTCCCGTCCTGAATTACTGCCTCTCTTAACGCATATCCTTCTACTTCAGCCGGACTTCCAATAGGTGGAATTGCTGAAGAACCTTGCATCAAACGAGTACCATTGCGAGATAGAAAACACCATCCAAAACCTGTTGGTTGAATATCTGATTCCCAAGAAATATCTACAATGCAACTAAGCATAGTACTGGTTAAGCTAAGAGCTTCTGTAGCAGTAGCTGGTAATCGGGATGATGTGATGGCATTTGTCGTACAGGGAGAAATTGAGAGACCTGTTTGTTGAGCTTGTTGCCATTGAGACTGATCCATAAGTGAAAGATTGATGATGTCTAGAATGTATAAACGATTTCCTTAAAAAAACATAGCATTTCTAGACTTCCAAAGTCTCCAAACAAGAAATGCAAACATGTTGGCAAAGTCAATACATTCTTCAGGGGATTGTCCGATAAATTCAAGTTGGTACTCGACACCGCAAGCGGCGGTAATTTCAATAAATTAACTCCATCCCGCGGAATAGAACTTATCGAAGATTTGGTCCAAAGTAGCAATTCACATACCGAGGACTACGACCGTGTCACCCGTACCCCTGTCGTTTTAAAGAAGGAAAACCAGGAGTCTGAACTCCAGTCTTAAGTGCAAAAATTGATCAATTGCTTTCCGCTCGGCAAGCTCCCGTTCATTTTGTCGCCGAATCTGAAGAACAAAACACCATGGATTTCAGCGAAGAAGAGGTCGCTTACATGGGCAATCAAGCCTTCAAACCATATAACCTCAACCTCTCTTACAAAAATACCAACGTAGCCAATCCCCAGGATAAGGTCTACCCGCAGCAGGAGAAGCCGCCACAGAACTTCCAAAATACCAGCTATTCGCAGTATAGTCAGCAAGTTCGTCCGCAAGGCTATTATCAGAATCAACAAGGGCAGTCTTCGAAACCGCCCCGATTTTACGGCCAACGCCAACAACAACCAAATCCCGCATCCGAGGATCAGAACACAATCTTACTAAAGTAGCTAATCGATTCTCAGAGGAAGAGTTCACAAGAAACCTCAGCTTTCATGCGCGACATACTTCACGTGTCGACCGCAACCAGTCCGATATCAACGCTAAATTCGACTCTCTGGCATCCCACGTAAAGGCCCTGGACAATCAAGTCGCTCAAATAGCCTCAAACTCAAAGCGCCCCGTAGGTACTCTTCCCGGTCGGACGGAAACGGCCAAGGAATAGTACGCTAATGTTCTCCACGCTACTTTTTGCATCGAGGACAATGCACTTAAAGTAGGGGGACATTCTCGGGAAAGGACTCTGACATTACCCTTCCTGAGATTTTATTCGAGGAATTTCTAGACGAAATAGAGCGAGGAATAGTTGAAACAAGAAAAAAGCTTCCAAATATCATCAGCCTTCTGGCCG